>MASP02000163.1:106153-134039 GCA_001693025.2 Colletotrichum lindemuthianum | reverse complement strand
CTGTAAAAGAAAGAAGTAGAATATTCCACGGAATATTCAGCCTGTAGGTACAGTACTACTATAGAGTAAACACCTATAGCCTAGCATTTTAACAATAAATAATATTATTAGTAAATAGATAGACTATAAATTAGACTACTATATAATCTACTATATTAATAAAGTAAGAGAATAACACTATTAACATAATAAACTTCAGGAATAAGAAAAAGATACTAAAGACAAACTCGCACTACTAACACTAAAATATAGAGAATTAATATTTAATAAGATACTTTAAGAAAGAAAGATTATAACCTATTATTATAAAAGTAGCATAATATTAGAATAGAGATATTATAAATAGTTAAAAAACTAAACTTACCTACTAAATAAGGATAAAGAAAAGTATTTCAGATAAGATCCTTATACCTAGTAATAGTAGAATATAATAATAAACACTTTCACCTTAATATTATAGTAAATAGATATAAAATATAAACCCTAATTAATTATAATACTTAAGGAAACTTTATATTACTATAAGTAGTAAATAAATAACAGATCCTATAAATAACGAAAGCTAAACTATACTAGCTATATACTATTAAAGGAGAAAATATTAAATATAGTAGAAATATTATTAACTTATAGATTATATACCTCCCTTTAAACAACTATAGCCAGAAGGAAGACTATATTTTTAATATAATAGAGATAGGTAATTAAGAAATTATCTTAGGAATCTTATAATTATAAAAGAATAACCTATAGATAAATTAGAAAACTAACTATCTCTAATAGAAAAATTCAGTCCCTAAAAACTCTCCAGACGACGAGATTCCATATAAATTAGATATAACTCCAAGAGTATAAAGATTTATTACTTACCTTAAAATTCAAAATATAGTAACCTAGACGTTAGATATTATAGTAGCAGTAAGAGTTAATAATAAGATAGATTAACTTCAGACTATCCCTAATAAATACCAGATTTATAGAATAATTTTCACAGAAAAACTTAAAACCAGACTACTAGAGCATATAAGCTATAATGATAAGATCCCTTTAAAGGAGGAGAAGAAACTTAAATTTAGTAAAATCTACAGACTTAATTAAACAGAAATAGAAACACGTAATAAATATATCAACAAACACCTCAAGAAAAATTATATTAAATATTCAATATTACTAGCAGGAAGCCTAATCCTATTTATACTTAAGAAAAACAGTAAGCTATAACTTTGTATTAACTATTAATAACTTAATAATATAACTATTAAGAACTAATACCTATTACTACTTATATCAGAACTATAAAACTAACTCTATAAAACTAATTAGTTTATAGCTCTTAACCTTAAGGAAGCTTATAACCTTATCTAAATTAAAGAAAGTGAAGAATAAAAAACTACTTTCAGAATAAGAAAAAAACTTTATAAATACCTTATAATATCTTTCAGACTTACTAATATACCTATAATACTCTAATCTATAATTAACCACACACTATATAAATACTTAGATATCTTTTATATAGTATATTTTAATAATATCCTCATCTATTTAAAGACACTTAAAAAATATAAGGAATATATTCACAAAATACTTTAGAAACTTCAGTAAGCTAAACTACTAGTTAAACTAGAAAAAAGCGAATTTTATATATAATAAGTAAAATATTCAGAATTCACTATTATACTAAATATAATTAAGATATTAACTAAGAAGATCCAAATAGTTAAGAACTAGCTTAAGCTAATAAATATTAAAGAAATTTAAACTTTCTTCAGATTTGCTAACTTTTACTACAAATTCCTTACGAATTACGTAAAGAAAATAATCCCACTTACTAAATTTATATAAAGAAATACTAAGTTTAATTAAACTAATAGATAAGAAAAAGTATTTTAGAATATTAAGATCTAAATTATCTTAGAACCTATTCTCATAATCCTAAATTCTAATAAACTATTTAAAATTAAGACCGACGCCTCAGACTATACTATAGGAGAATAACTAAAATAATAAGATATAAAAGGAGTATTACATCCTTACACTTTCTATTTATATAAACTTAATAAACTAGAACTTAACTATTAGATCTATAATAAGGAACTTATAATTATTATTAAAGTATTTTAAGAATAGAGACTATAACTCTTAGGAACTAAATATAAAATTCAGATTTATATTAACTATAAAAACCTCACACACTTTATAATATCTAAGAATCTTAATAAGTAATAAATTAGATAGTTAGAATTTCTTTTAGAATTTAACTTTTATATTATTTATTATAAAGAAACAGAAAATAGAAAAACTAATACATTCAGTTAAAAACTAAACTATAATATCTCAGTATTAGAAGAAATATAGATTATCCTAAAAATAGATATAGATAGAAACCTTATATCTGTATAGAAGTTACTTTTAATTACTAAATAAGTTAATACTAATATAACTAGAAGAATAACGTATAAAGTAATTAGAAATATTTATAGTGTATTAGTATATAAATATTAAAGAGTCGCTAAAATATTTAAAAGGATTTAATAATATTATAATAAAAAAGTTATAAAATAAAATATAATTAATATAATTAAGGATTATGAAACTTACCTTAAAAGTAAACCCAGCTGATATAAACTTTATAGGGAATTATAATCCCTACTAATGCTTTAAAAACTCTAAAGATTAATTTCTTTAGATTTTATTATTAAGCCACTAAAGTTATAAGAACTACTTACTAGAATACACTATAATAATATTCTTATTATAATAAAATAACTTACTAAATATACCTACTTTATTCTCTATAAGGAATTAAGTATAGTAGAAAACCTTATATATATTTTCTTTAGAATTATTATTAGTTAATATAAGCTACCTTAGGAAATTATATCTAATAGAGATAAACTTTTTATTTCTAAGTTTTAGAAATTCTTAATTTTACAACTTAGAGTAAAATACTATCTGTCTACTACTTTCTACCTATAAACTAATAGCTAGACTAAATATATTAACTAGATCCTTAAAATCTACTTTAGATATTATATTAACTACTAACAAAATAATTAAGTTACTTTATTACTAATAGCCTAATCTACTTATAATAATATAGTAGGAGAAAATACTGAAGAATTACTTTTCTACTTTAATTATAGATTTAACCTCACTATATATAGAGAACTTTAATAGAGAGAATAAACTATAAAAGTAATAGTAAATATTTTAAAGTTTTATACTCTCTAGAATAAGCTTCTAAAAGAACTTAAATTTATTAGGTAATAAATATATAAGTATATTAATATTTTAAGAATTAGAAGGCTAATTTTTAAAGAGGGAGATAGTATCTACCTTACTAGAAAAAATATTAAAATTAAATAACTAAGTAATAAATTAGACTTTAAGAAATTTAGACTATTTAAAATTATTTGTAAAATCTTAAATATTAACTATAAATTATTATTACTAGATATTATAAGATATTATCTAATTTTTTATATTTTACTTCTTAAATTAGTATTAAAAAGATTCTATATAGAAAATTATATTAAAGTTAATCTAGAATAAGAATATAAAGTAGAATAAATTATTAACTATATTAATTAATAAGATAATATAGAAATATAATACTTTATTAAATAGAAAGAATATAGCTATATAGAAAATATAGAGGAATTAGTATCTAGTATTAGATATCTTAAAGAATTTTAAGAATACTAAGAATAATAAGTATATAAATAAACTATAATACTTATAATCTAGATTAATAGACTAGTTTATATTCGACACTCTTAATCTAAATATTAACTAGATAAAGAATCTTAAGGGGATGAAATATTTCTATATTTAGGAATATTATATTCTGAAGAATAAGAAATTCTAAATTAGCTATCAATATTTCTAAAAATACTATTTATAATAAGAGATAATAGATTAAAGTCTATCTTAAGTAGAAATTAGTTAGCTTTATTAGGTATCTCTTATATAGATAAGTTCTGAAGTATATGTAATTTCTATACTTCTAAAGATAATTCTTCTATTTCCTACTTATTTACTAATTATATTTCCTGACGAATTAAATTAGAGTTATATTCTTTTAGAAACTTCTTTTATTTTTGAAGATAAGTTAAATAACTTACAGTAGTTACTAACTGTATCTGTAAGATTTTAAGAGCCTCCTTAGCTTCTTATTCTTCTTACTCTATTTTTTTTTGCTCCTTAAAGTAATAATTTACTAAGAAGATAAAGTTAATAATATATATATAAAAAGATGAACTATTTAGTATTTATAAATATTAGCCATGTTACTATTATTATAACCTACTAGACTCTATATAATATATTTACTATACTATTTTAAATTAGTAAGGTCTATTTTATATATATAATTATGTTAGAAATAAGGAGAATATAGTATTATATTATTATTCTAGTGATTAATAAGAAAATTTAATACTTAATAGCTTTATTTAATCTGAACCTGATAACTTTTATAGGAATTAGATTTTTAAATATAATTTAATATAGTATTAGTAGTAGAAAAAGATAGAAAAATATAAAATAACTAGTAACTCTACCTGGAGGCTACTATATATTTATATTAATCTTAAGGATAAGACTTTTAGAGGGGAGACTTAATATTATAATCTATTAGAACTATAGGACTAAGAGGTATCCTGCAGGATACCTAATAACTGCAGGATTTTTATATACAGAATAATATAGGAATAATAGGGACTCTACTTAGTATAAAAGAACTATAATATAAGTTATATAATAATAAGATAAGGATTATTTAGGATTAATATAATTTAGAATAACTAAAAGAATATACTAATTAGTTGGGATTTATATATAAAATAAACTTAAATATATTTAAGATCAGATTTCTATAGCTTTTTAGTAATTAACTTTATAATTATCCTTAAATACTCCTAGCCTTATCCCTTAATCCTCTTATTAGATTTATACCTAGTTACTGTAAACTCTGAAGACTTAATCTTATTAGTATTATAATAGTATTATTACCTGCATATTATAGTTTCAACTTACTACTAACAGACTTACCTCTACTAGACCTAAGGCTGGCTGTAATATATATCTTTTATATAGAAGTATATAATCTATCAATATCTATATTTTCTTTCTAGTAGGTAGTTTACTAAGAAATACTTTAGTAGAAGAATATTATATATATAGTCTATTTAAAGACTTACTCTAATAAAGAAGGTAAGACTTTCTTACAGTATAGTATAGGAAGTAGATTCTACTTTAAAATTAATAATTTATCTAGTTTACTTACTAAACTAATAGAAATAGTAGCTTACATATTAGTATAACTTCTATATAAAACTTTATTATACTAGTATACTAGGTAAATAGTGGGTCTAAGTTTTTTAAAATATTATTACTAAGCTCTATAAGTCTTAACGTATTTAAGAGATTTTCTATAGATTTATTTATATATTATCCGCTGAGATAAAAGTACCTAAAATGGCTTGTTTTGTATGGGAAGTGGTGGCCACTATGGGGTGGCCGACGTTACTCCAACAACAGATTGACCCTTGTCCTAGCTGGCCCTTGGCAATAGACGGACGCAGTCGAATATTTTGGCCGGGTTGGTCGGATCTATTCAGAGACCGTGGTCCGTCGCCGAAAGGCGTCACCGTCGCCCGTCCATTCAATTCATAGAATGTAAATATGACGGCTCTTGCCCCCAATGTCAACGAACTTGAAGCATCCATCGGGTATTTGGATCGATCTTGAGCAATGCCTGGAAAAGCAGCAATTGTATTTGGCGCCAGTGGCGTGTCGGGCTGGGCCTTTGTGAACGAGCTTTTGCAGGACTATCCGGCACCTGGAATATGGAGCAAAGTCCACGCTCACTTCAATCGGCCCATGTCTCGTGAGGATGCGTTGTGGCCGAACGACGACCGGCTGAATCTGATCTCCGGCGTGGACCTGCTTGGGTCCAGCGTCGAGGAGATTGCCAATGCTTTGAGAGCTCAAGCCCCTGACATCGGCGAAGTCACGCACGCCTATTTCCTGGGTGAGCTTAACCCTTACTGTGAGAGAGTCGGTAGCGTGGCTGACATCGCAACAGCCTACAAAGCCAACACGGCGCCTCTGGTAGAGGTCGAGGAGAACGAGATCCTCCTCCGGCGAGCAATCACCGCCCTCGACAGTCTCGCGCCCTCCCTTGAGTATGTGGTCCTCCAGCACGGTGGGAGATACTACGGACTGCACCTCATGGAAGACCGGCCAACGGGCGACATTCACCCCCCGTACAGGGAGGACATGCCAATGCTCGCGAAGCCGCATCGCGACGAGCTCTTCTACTATGCGCAACTGGACTGGCTGGACAAGTTCGCCGCCGACAGAAAATGGGGCTGGTGCGAAACACGGCCCGACATCGTCATCGGCTTCACGCCTGCGCACAATGCATACAACCTAGCGGGGACCGTGGGCGTCTTCTGCAGCTTGTTCCGAGAGCTCCACGGCGAGGGGGCCGAATGTCCGTTTCCCGGAACGGAGAAGAGCTGGAACGCGGTCTGGAGCCACTCTAGCTCCGACATGCTCGCCCGGGAGGCCATTCACGTATCCCTGACGCAGCCCTGGTGCTCGCAGAAAGGAGAGGCTTTCAACGCTGCAGACTCGCTGACAGCGTCGACCTGGAGCAAGAGGTGGCCGGAAGTTTGCTCATACTTTGGCTTGCAGGGCGTCAAGCTCGATCAAGACGACCCTATTGAAATGCGCTCCTTTATCAAAGGGAATGAAAGCGCATGGGAGGCGATGGAGACCAAGTACAACCTCCGTCGGGGCTTCGCGGACAGGCCTTTCGAGACACCTTCTTGGGAGCACATCATGATTTCACAACTCGACTTTGACAGGCATTATGACGTCGCAAAAATTTATGGGACAGGCTTTTCGGAGGAGAGGACGACGTTGCAAGCGTGGAGGCCTGTGTTTGAGAGAATGAGGAGGGCGAAAGTAATCCCTTCGGCGTTTGTGTAGCTTCGGTCCATCACGGAAGAGAGCCCCCAGATAAACAAGGTCCTATTATAGCTACAATATTTTCTTTAACATAAGTCTGAAGCTTCCAATTTGATAGCGCTTTTCAGTTGATACAGCTGCTTACTCTGACTGCTTGAGACCACGACCGCTGTCTCACTCCAACTCTTCGAGCAGCACCGCTTCACGGACGTCTCCTCAGGCAACAGGTCGCAGGCCAACCCTTCAGCAATACCCAAGAACTATGAATTGGCTCTAGCGAACTTGTCGCAGCACAAACCATCGTAAGTGTCAAGTTAAGAACTGGTCGCCAACCTGGACGGCGACGTAATACAACGTTTGTATCGGATCTGGATAGAAGCTAGTGAAAGGCGGCCCAGCAACCCGGAGAAGATTCACAGGGCGTAGCCCCCTTGGCTCCAGTAATTGATGCCGAAGCCCTGACAACCGCCACGGCCACACAACAAGGATGCAAGAATGTTCCTCGCTGTCAGTCCACAATCCTGAAAGATTTGCCCTGATGGTCTAGCGGTATGATTCTCCCTTAGGGCTGCTAGCTAATATGGGAGAGGTCCCAGGTTCGAATCCTGGTTGGGGCCCATTCTTTTGCCTTTTGCATGTAATGATGGCAGATATCAGTAAGTTTCGCAAGTTGATTATGACTTTTCGACTCGTCTTACTCTCGTCCCTTGCTCGACGAAGGGTCTACCTACTGTAAACTTCCTACTATTAATCTACCAACTCGCCATGACTTCCTGCTGTATCTTATGGAACCCGGTGTACTGCTGGCCGATACTTGGTCATGGAGATCCAGGCATTCAGAAGAGCTTGAAGAAAGACTTTTCAACTTTGATACGTCCCATTGCCAACCATGTTACACGTACGCTTCCCTGCAAGTTCATATTCGTTGACCCAGTTAGAATGGACACGAGGCCAGAGCATTGAATGCCCATAAGCCATTCTGCTCTGCAGCACAAAAGACACAAGCCACGGCCCACCAATGAACAAGCCTCATGTGTGGCTTTGTAGACTGTGGCTCGATAAAGCCTTCCTTCTCTCAGGAAACACGTCACAGAGATTGGCTGACATAGTTCAGACATCAGATGTTTCAGACGCTGCGAGGCCGTTGGACCTCGGCCGTGCGGCGAGACTGTTGTTGCGGGCCATTTAAACTGTCCGTCCCCGGGATCATAGCTTCTCAGCACTGACTATATTTCAGAGTAACTTGCTACCGGCTCAACTTCAGACCATCGAAAGACTCAGTCGCATCCGCACAGCTACCATGTCAACGGTCTTCCATGTTACCGTCCACGTGAAACCTAGGGATGTTGCCAGGTTTCTAGAAGCAGCGGAACCAACCATTGAGAAGATGAAAAGGGAGTCGGAGTTGATGCATTTTGAGATGTATCAGGTCCACGACTCACCGGGCACGATTACGTGGATCGAGAAGTGGTAAGCAAGGTCTACATGTGCAAGTTTGCGGCTTGCAGCTGACATGGACTCGAGGTCCGAGCCATTAGAATGGATCATGAAGGTAGCATTGAACCGCTCAAGGCCAGACGAAAGACAGTTACTGATCAAACTGCAGCATCAAATGACGAAAGACTACTATAACGACTACTTCGAGGCGACAGAACCTTTGTATGTTGCGCCGCGGGAGCTGAAAGTTCTCAGCTCCTTGGGCCCTCGGTACACCTACCAACGATCATGAGAATGATGCTGGCTTCACCATTACCAGACGGTAGCAATGTGTGTGATAATTATATACTAGAGCGCGGAGAGATTGCTTCGTTTCGAAAGAATGTTTGCTTGTTAAAGAAGTTGGTTTCATCCTCAAGACGGCAGCTTAATACATGACGCCTTGTTGGGAAGCTTGTCGGATTTGGAGAGATGTTCTCGCGCCTGGATCTCCGATTTCCATCACAAAAAGCAAGCGCTTTCTCCCCAGAGTCTTACAATTTGTGCTCGATAAATCCTACACAGCAGCACAGGGAAGAACATGGCTCAGTGTTGTGAGGCACTACGTCCGGGAGTGTGGCCTTTCATAGCCGAGTTATGGGCGGTTGCGCGCAATCTTGTCAAGCTGTTTCTACTCTACAATTTGATGAAGTTGGTATATATTCGATACAAATTTTGGAGGCTGAATAAGTAAGCTCGACTATAAAAAGGAAGCCCAGGTGACAGCTTTTCTCGTTCTTCTTCTCTTACCACCACAACTTCCATCAAATTGTGAACTAAGTACCGACATAGCTTCTTTCTGTCATCGATCCCGATACTCATCTTGTCTACACCTCTTTTGAGAAGACTCTCTTCCTTCACCCACTCCCATCCTCATAATCTGTTTTTGACCCAGCACGAGACTCGAAATGGCCAGGTCTCGCAAGCCGCAACGCCTTGTCTCCAAGAAGGACACCAAAATCAATCAACCCTCAAAGACTATCGAGGTCAAAAGCGGACCAGATTTGTTCTCGGTCCTCCCAACTGAGCTCGTCTTGCAGATTTTCCAAGACATGCTTGACAACGAAGTAGGGGCCATACCTATTGATTTCGTCCATCTTAACAAAGTTTCACGACGATTTTACTCCCTCACAGAGGAGTATATCTACCGGGACTTCAGCACCATCGGTGAACGAGATCCCGCACAGGCTCTCAACCGACCGCTCAAGTTCCTGCGCACCATGTGCGAACGACCCGATCTTGCCTCGAGGATCAACAGCCTGCAGCTCTCGGGGGCAATCTCACATCCCCGGGCCTCCCATAACCCCACATTGGTGAACTCGTCAGCGGCCAAAGATGTTGGGGTGCTCCTAGAGAATCAGGGTGACCTTCGTTGGAAGCATAGATTCCTGTTCAATCCCCGGCGCTCATGTTGGACAGACCAAAACAACGTTGCGAGGCTCTTCGTCACTACCATACAGTATCTCCTCCTTCGTCTGACCAATGTCAAGACGTTCACGCTCCACCTTGAGGGTTATATTGGCGAAAGCATCAGCTTAACAAGGCTGTGGAAGCCGCTGATTGACGTACCTGATAAGCTCTCTCTACCGCTCCTCCACACCGTCACGCTCAGAGATACCGCAGATCGCTCCCGAGAACCTCGCACGCGGCCGGCGAACTCGTCCATCGTCTTCTTCACGCTGATCAAGGGGCTCTCGGCCCTGGCGCCGAAGCTGACTTCCCTCGACGTTTCCGCCGACCTGGATTTCAGGGCGGAAGGGATCGAAACACTCAGGCCCGTGCCACTTTCTCTGAAGAGCTGCACCGACTTGAAGTCGGCATCATGTTACACTACCCCAGGCGCTATTGCCGGCATCATCGACGCGTGCAAGACCTTGGTCAGCCTCCAATGGGACGCCGGGAGAAGCGGGAGAACGACCGAGGGGGTCATGTGCGAGATCTGCGACGCCGTCGTCGATCACAGGCCAAGTCTCGAAAACGTCACGCTGGACGCCAGGAACGACGAGTTGGCGGGGCTTGGCCGTCTCTACTGGAGCAAGCTGTCGGTTTTCGACAACTTGAAGAGCTTGGGAATGCCCCTACCTGAGGTCCTCCTCGACACTCTGCCACCCAAGGTTGAGAGTCTGAGAATCTTCGGCTGAAATTTGGATCCCCACGACGTTTACGAAGTGCTCAGCCTCTTTCTGCGTTCCAAAGACGATCGCTTTCCATCGTTGAAAGAGGTGCAGATGTACCCCGACAACAGGATGAAGAAAGACGATAAAAAGGCCATCAAAAAGCTTCTCCAAGACCATCAGTTAGAATTTGAGTGGCTTTCTGATCGGAAGCCATACGATAAAATGGAAGAGGGTGGGGAAGAGTGGTTTGTTTCGGACTGAGTCAGATTTGTCACAGCAGGAGGGAAAACAAATACAGAAAAAAAGGATAAAACATCAATCCATGAAAAAAAAACTGTCTTTCGTGATGTCTGGAAGGAAGGCAAACCAAAAGGAAGCAAGCTGTGGCATTATAGATCGGTTCTCGTGTTACCAACGTCCTCCTAAACACTGTACATACTGAGCCGGATGGGAACACGTTTTGAATACAGATTAAGTTGTATTATTAACCAAGATCCCATAAATTGCCTCCGTGAGTGACATGTGCTACTCAGAGCGCCGGCTTTATGCGGATGGTAATGCCCGCGTCTTCAGCAAGACCACTCCATCTGCTCTTGTATACTCTCCCCTCCTTGATAACGACAGACACGTGTGCCTCTGGATTATCGAAAATGGACACGTCCGCCAGTGGATTTACGTCCGTGATGACGATGTCTGCCTCGAACCCCTTCTTGACCTGACCCAGCGAGTCTTCTCTCCCAATCATCTTTGCCGAGTTGAGCGTGGCACTCCGCAATACTGCCAGAGGCGGCAGGGCTTTGGATCGAAGAGAGAATTCGAAGGACTGTGCAGTACCAAGTGGCCCCAAGAGGTCTGTACCGTAGCAAATCGTGACACCGGCGGCGCGTGCTGTCTTGAGGGCAGCCAGACCAGCCGTGAGGACCTCTTCGTTCTTGGACTTGGATTCAGGCGGCAAGTAGCCCGTCCACTTTGGCGACGCCATCTCGGCATATGTGATGAGCGTTGGCGTCAAGTAGACGCCCTTCTCGGCAAGCAGTTTCGCTGTAGGCTCGTCGATGAAGTTGCCATGCTCAATACCTCGAACCCCATTCTCCACACAATGCCTGATCGCCTTGGGCGTATACGCGTGCGCCGTGACGTAAGTCCCAGCGTTGGCAGCACATTCGACCATGGCCTGGATTTCCGAGCCGGTGAACTGGAGGTGGTCGATCTTATCCGTAGGGCTGGAAACGCCTCCGGAACCCATAATCTTGATAAAATCGGCCCCCGTGCGGATCTCTTCGCGAACTGCAGTCATGCACTCGGGCACGCCGTTGCACAGTCGCCCGAGACCTGTCGTCGATCCACCGCAGCACTCGGAATGATCGTGAGGACCGCGGAAGTCTGCGTGTCCGCCAGCCTGCGACAGCGCGTGGCCTGCGATGAAGAGTCGAGGCCCCGGGAAAACGCCGTCGTCGATGGCCTCCTTGAGCGCCAGCAGAGCACCTCCGCAATCACGCACGCTCGTGAAACCTCGGTGCAGCATCTGCGAGCACACGTAGGGCTGGCGGAGAAGCGAGACGTCGTTGGGGTTGCCGAATGCTTTCGAGAGGTCTCCGAACCCGGGCACGGCCATGATGTGGACGTGAGAGTCGATGAGACCGGGGCAGAGGAACTTGCCGGTGCAATCTACCACCTCGAACCCTTGCTGCCGAGCGGACGCGATGGCTGAGTCGGTGGAGTCGACAATGTCGTCGATGAGGCCGTCTTTGAGGAGCACCGCCGCGGATTCCCTCAGCGCGCCCTCGGCCACGTCAACGACACTGGCATTGGTGAGGATGTATTTCCTCACTGGCGCTCGTAGCCACGGCTTGAGGTCGGCCTCGCTGACCATTTCTGGCGTGTGGTCGTGAGTCGTGACTTTTGGTCAATCGATATGATCATATGAACGACTCACGAGAACTGCGCCGGAACCCAAGACTGAGGGGAAGATGTCGGAGTTAAGACGACCCAGGTGTAATCAGCTGCGGGAATATGCGTCCGCTTGCTACACCTAGAAGCGTAGAATATTTATCTGATTGGCCTTGTTCGGATGATTAGTGTCATCTCGGACTTGGCAAACACCAAGACACGTTCTTCGGCAAACTGTCACCCTATCGTCGGGAAACCGACCTAAGTGAGATCAGGATGCCGGTACCCGCGTCGGATATCTATCCGTTCGCCCTCCGCCATCGGCAACATGGCTCGGCCCACCGTCCTATCACCGCCATCAACGCGATAGATATCGCAGGATCCTCTGATTTAACTCTGATATACATCGTGTCTGCGGGGAACAGCGACATTACCCCGGGTTGGTGGGATGGGAGCATATCAAGTGGACATTATCGGCTTCCAATTCATGTTAAAAGAAGACCATCGTTCTTCAGCGATTGCTGTCGCAGCTTGGGCGAGTTGGTGCGAGACAGCTTCACTGGGTTGAAATGACGTCTTTATCTGATACCAAAGCCGATGCAATGGCCAAACAGCCTGGCGATGGACACGAGCCTCATCCAGAGGGACTCGACGCAAAAGATGGCCAGATCGTCGAGTTTCAGTTGAGCGACTCTTACACCGAAGAGGAAGAAAGGGCTGTACTTGACTGCACCATCCATCTTGGACACTGTCGGGGCGCCCTATAGCGAATTGACAGATAGAGAGGACAAGAACTTCAGGTACGCCATTTGACCGGGGATAACTGGCACAATACATCACCATACAAGTAGGACTTGCGGGTGTATAGTCTAGGGTTAGGTCGATAGTCTAACATTTTGAAGAATTGATAATCCATACACATTCTTGGTACCGATATCCCAAAGCAAGCCAGCTCTTCTCAACGAGTGTGGGGACACCAAGAACCTTGCCATGAATCTACTGAGGCGTCATCAACCTTGTACTCCTCGCACATCTCGGGTTGAGCCACTGACCCAGCCGCCTAGCCTGGTAGGGCACGAGCTGTGAGGATCATGTTGTAGGCCTGAACCCCTCCTACTCCGCCGATGTCACGTTGATCCCGCCGTCGCCTTCGCCAGGAGTGGGAGGCTGCAGCACGTGTCAGTGTCTCTCACTTGTGGCCAGTCGTCCCCCCACGGATACTCACATCCTGTCGTCACTCCAGGCCGTCTACCGTGGTGTTGCTGATCTTTTCTCTCCGCCCTAATCCAACACCAGTCGTCGTGTTATGAATGTCCGGCCTCTCCACCGTCGTGTTCCTAATCTCCCCTCGACCCTCCAGAGTGACAGCAGTCGTGTTATGGATGCTAGAGCTCCCCACCGTCGTGTTGCTGATCTCCCCTCTACGCCCCAGGTTAACCGCGGTTGTGTTGTGGATGTTGGAGTTTTCCGCCGTCGTGTTGCGGATGTCAAAGTCTCCGGAGAGAGTTTTGTTGCCGTTGAAGAGCTGTGTCCAGGGCAGAGCAGACGTTGCAGACAGCAAGGCGCAGGTGGCAAGGAGCTGAGGGGTCCTCATGTTGACAAGCAGATGGTTGAGATGATGGAGTAGCAGATGTCAGGTTGACGTGTGGCAAATCAATGCGATGTGAGCTGTCAGACGTAGCCATTATCCGAGATCAGGTGGAATGACCTGCCGCTTATGTACTGCGCCCTCTCGACAGTTCTGCTTTGGCATCGAGCCTGGTTACCCTGGATGCTTCATCGCCCTTGAATCGACACGGAGGTTCGCCCAGCGCAGAAAGCAGGAATTTTCGACACAAGCCCGAAAGTCTCGGGGAAACAACCTTTACCAATCCCATCGCAGGGGCACGATCTCAGATGATAACATATGATGGAAGCTTTGAGGCCAGGGAGGGGGAACCCGTGAGAGTTTCCGAAGCTTCTGAGTCTGGCAAGTTTCACAAGCCCAATAGCCGGGGTAAAACGTCTGGTTCTGGAAACAAGACTTACGAAGCCCCTGACTAAAGGTGAGTTTTTCGTCTGATCACGTCCTCGCTTCGACATCGCATGCCGTCTTGATAGGTCGCCTGGCAGATTTTTGTAAGGCGGCCGCAACTAAACAAAAGTATGGGGTGCCGTCACATGAAATCGGCGGGGATCGCAACGTCGGGTTCCATCGCCCGCTTGAATTTACTCGACTCAGGACCAACTCTGCTAGCTTCCAGGACGTTCCGTTCCGAGCACGATGTTCAATAAGCTATAGACCTGCATCTGCGATGCAAAGCTTGACGTAGGCCAAGTGCCCGGTCAAGAAATGCAGCACACTCGTGCGAGGCCGATGACGCCCGCCTACCTTACGTGAAGTTGATGCCACCGTCGACGATTTGCGTTTGGCCAGTGACATAGTCGCTGTCAGGCCCGGCCAGGAAACTCACAAACTTGGAGACGTCCTCGGGCACGCTCGTCCGCTTCAGGGCGATCAGATCGTTGGTGAACTTCTTGATCGTGTCCCCCTTCTTGGCGCCCGTTTTCTCCCCGAGCTTCTCGTCGATGAGATCCCACATGGCCGTGCCGACGACTCCTGGCGCGTACGCGTTCACCGTTATGTTGTGCTCGGCGTACTCCATGGCCGAGGCCTGCGTCAGGCCGCGGACGGCCCACTTGGACGCCGAGTAGTGGGAGAGCAGGGCCAACGGTTTGAACCCGACGATCGATGAGCACTGGTATTGTCAGATGCGGGATAGCACACGGCTCTGGACAGTTTGAAACGTACGCCGATGAGCTTGCCTGGCTGTTCTGGTGTGCAGTTGCCTTGCGCAATCAGCTGCTTGGCGGCGGTTTGATAGCAATGTTGGACGCCAAACACGTTGACGCGGAACATGTTTTCAAAGTCTTCCTCTGTGAGCTCGAGGAGGGGTTTGACCTGGGCGATGCCAGCGTTTGCGATCCTGTGCTCTTCATCAGCCCGCCCACCTCGCCGAGGCTGGCTTGTGTGGGGGTGTCTTACATGGTATTCAGAGGACCTAATTCATCAACCGCCGTCTTGACCATACTCTGGACCTGGTCGAGTTTCCGCACGTCCGCGATGGCGACTGTCGACTTTCGGCCGAGACCCTGGATCTCGTGTGCAACCTCCTCGGCTTCGGCTTTGTTGCCGGCGATGTCGTTGATGCATACGTCATAACCATCTCGGGCGATTCTAAGGGCGATAGCCTTGCCGATACCACGCGCAGACCCGGTCACGATAGCTACGCGGCTGCAAAGGTTGAGTAAGCTGAGTGACATACCAGTGCTGAGCCCGAGTCAGAAACCTACCCAAGGCGAGCCGTTGGCCTGAAAGCTCCTACGAAAGCGCTCATGATGTCGATGTTTCAGGTGCTCGGCAGTGAAGGTTCTCAGGGATTGTACGTGCGAAAAAAATTGTCTTCTATCTCCAACGATGTGGTGTTCGGGTCTGGGTTGCCTTATAACGCAGCCAACGCGTCCAGCAATCAGTACGGTGAGGCGACTAGTTTGGATGAGCTGATCCGAGAGGAATCTGGCCTTCACCAGACGCGCCGCCCCCGCCTTGTTGGTCCTTCGAGAAGATATAACGTCAAGTGTGCGGGGGTGGAAGCTCTCCGTGAGCAGCCTCGGATTGCCCATGCGGGGAACTAGGCCGGGCAGCCGGATCATGATCCTGGGAACAGGATCAGGTTTGCCCAGCTCGAGCGGGGCGACACCATTCGAATCGTACGGCGAGCGCTGTTTTCGCTGGCGTGATGAACCACCAGACTATGTATAGCAAGACTGCCCAAAAACCATGGTCTGTCTAGTCTTCCTGATCACAATCGTATGGAGTGCCGCCCGAGAGCCTCAAGATCGCGTGGTTCCAAGGTGTGTTAAGCTCGCTCGTAGGGTGCTTCACCGAACACCGAGGGATTTATGCTTCCGGAAGAGGTTATCCGGATGCGATCTCCACGATGTCAGTGCATCGCTAGTAGATCCTCGTGCACTGGTGACGTTCTGTGAGCGTAGCGGTAATTTCTACACTCGATGGGGAAATTGACTGTCTTGGTATGTGATGCAGGAAACCCGAGGGAGCAACACATGGCAGCCATATGGAAGCTTGTTGACTCGACACAGACCTGGAACAGCCTCCAACTCTTGGCGCCGATTGACATTGGCTACGTTTCGTGCAGTATATTTTGAGTGCAAGATCGCTCGATCCACCACCCACGGAGATGCTCTGCTTAACCCAATGGCAATTTGTAGCTTCTCTCAGACATGTGGTGATGTATCCTACCCGCATAGGTAGCCAGGTAATGACGACCGTTGCTTCCAATACTACGTAAGCCGACAATTTGCTGTCATCTGGAACGTTGTTCATTTTTCGATACTTGTGGGCTAGGCCACTGACCGGTCGCGGCCTCCTTTATCAAGCATTCACATGGACCCCGGCCTTCACATGGAGATACGCGGAGCCTTGCGGGGCCGAAGCCGGCTTGAAAGCGGGGTCCACCAAAGTCCGGCACCGGGAAAGGCGGGTCATCTCCGTTCAACTTTCATTGAAGCTACTGGGGGCGAGTGGCTGGGTGTTCGTTCGGCTGAGAAGGAGATGAATTCCCAAGCATGTTTCTCCCATGCGCTCGCCTCGGCTGTGACAGTGATGTAGATTTATAGCAGGTATGAGCAGCGCATGAGGCTCCACACGTCATACTGTCATAGTATCATCATCGTTCTCCCCAGCCCTGGATGGTGACATAAGTGAGTAAAGGTCAGCCGCTGTTTTACCACGCTGCGACTTTGATTGGGAGTCACTTCTTTTAGATATTGCCCATCCTTTAGGAATCCTGACTACCTATCTGCGACCTACCGCACGTCGAGAAATTTACGATCATGAATACTGCCAAAGTTTTGGAAGAGCACCAGGTCATTCCTCTTGTCCTACCCACCGGCACCAAGATTCATTACAACCTTGGAGTCCACTGGCCGACGGTCGACCTTGGAGTACCAGCCGAAAGATTGCAGCGTGATCAGCTTCAAGAGCAGCCGAAGGTGACGAGTCACGACCAACTACAAGGTATTCTCCCCCAAAGCGAGAAGAAGAATTCCCATGCAGCCTTTTTTCATCTAATTCCTGTACAAGCCCCAAGATGCGTCTAGCGATCAGTTCGTCCTCTTGATGGTAGATCCCGATCTCACCCACTACAACGACCGTACTTTTGGCCAGGTGCGACACTGGCTGGTCTCGAAAGTGACAATCAGCCACTCCGGAGACATCATCGTCGATCACGGCAGCACCATCTCGCCCTACGTCGGCCCCGCTCCCCTGGCGGCGCACCTCATTGTCGGAGAAGCCCGTCCTTCCCGGTACACGTTCATTCTCCTCAAACACGCTTCTGGAACCAGTCTCCCTGCGACATTTGACGCGGCGACCCTGAGGGGAGAGTACGAGTACGAGGAAGAGGCGAGCAAGCTGGGCACCGGTTCGCAGAACATCATTGACCGCATGGGATTCGACACGCGGGCGTTCATCAGGAAGAACGAGTTGGAAGTTGTGGCTGCGACGTTTACGTTTGTCGAGGGGAACGTCAAGTCCAGCGTGACGAACGCGGCGCTGCTGGCTTCGGGGGTTGCGCAGAAGGTGGTTGGGCTTTGATTGTGGGCACGAAATGATGCCGTTTCTTTGATGCTTCCCTAGGGAGATAGTCTTTCAATCACCGTGGATTGCTCTGCGGATCACCGCGCGTCGTCGTTGGGTTCATCAGCTCCCATACCGTCTCGTCGATGAATAGCTCGTATACGCTTTCTGGGCAGCTAATCAGTGAAAATATCTTTAAAGTGAACCATAGCTAGGTAGCCAGTTGTCTCATCCTATGTGTACTTGTCGATCGACGATCACAACCACAAAAACCATGAGTCAGATTCCTGTCGAAAGGATCCGACGTGTCACCAAATTTCATGCAGTGACCATCTCACGCGCTGTTCTACATCCTACCGATGCAAAAGCTCAGATAGCCTATTTCAAAGAAGCATTCGCTTACGGCAGCTAACGGCAAATAAGACATCGGGCCTTGAGCTTCCCTGAGTCGGACAACAGCTCGCATATTGACCAAATGAGGAACCGTGGTCCGTCATGATGTCCGTTTTAAACTTGGTGATGGTACTTTGAATTCCGAGACCGTCTGGTCTAGCCATACGATGCCGATGAGCCGTTTTCTTCCGGGTTGCGGGAGAGCTTCCATCTCTAATGTTTCCTTGTCGTCAAAGGAAACGCGACAAACTCAAGCAACGTCATATAAATCCCGTTACTCGACAACCGGTCCGACAAGTGTAAAGGATTTTCTTTTAGAGCTTTGCCGGTATGGAACGGACGGGACCGGAGATCTGGCTTGACTGCATGCTGTCTCGGCAGCTTGGCCCGCGTGCCCACAGGGAACCCGGGAATGTGTTCAAGTCCCACGCTGACGCATTCGAAAAGAGTAGTCTGGACAATCCATTACGCTGACAAATAAGTTCCCATCCCGTCATCCTTGTTACAGTACTGTCATGGTTCTCAAGCCAGTGCTGCATTCCTTTGACGCCGCTTTCATGACAGCAGATTTAGGGCTTACCGGCTGCAGGAGAGCTGACTCTCGCAGCAGCCAAGCAGCAGTACTTGAGTCTCTTGATGAGTCCGGACATCCGAGAGGCTGGAATGTGGACATGAGGAAATACATGGGGAATGTGACCGAGAAGTCAATCAGCCATAAAGCGTGTCGGAGAAGCGCTCCGCGGATGGGACGGCACGTCTGAAAAGTTTGTGAAGCATTTTGGTAGGAATCGATAGCGACACTGTTGATCATAGTACATCTGTTCGACTGCGAATAACAAATCATCCAGCGTTAGCCATTGGAAAAAGCACAGCATGCTTCAGTTATATGGCCGGTTGGTCCTCCTTGCAAGCTTCGCCGCTGCTTCGCCTGTTCTTGAGCAGAAACGGGCCGTCGCTCCAGCTTTTTCCAGTCTTGTAGTATTTGGAGATTCCTTCAGTGACAATGGTGGGTGTAGAGATCACATGTACGCCCCATCCAGCGATGATACTGACGATACAAATCAGGGAATGGTTCGGCCCGCATATCGAATAGAACCTGGCCTTCGGACAAATAGTTAGCATTGGCTTCATACCCGCTGCTGGAGATGGGATGAGCTGACCCTACCTCAAGCTACCAAGGACGATTCTCAAACGGCATCGTCTGGGCCGAGTACGTCGCCGACAATCTTTCGATTCCACTCTACGACTATGCCGTTGGCGGTGCGACGACCTCAAACTCTCTCGTCCAAGGATTCACCGGACCGAATAGCTCGATTGCCGTGCCATCCGTCGTAGACCAAGTCGCATCGTTCCTGGCCAAGGCGACGCCAAGCGGAGGCGTCTTCTCAGCAAGCGACACGACAGCCCTGACGACACCTCTCATCGTCTTGCTCGCGGGTGCCAACGACGTCCTGTTCAACCCCAACATCAGTGCATCGCAGTCATACCAAGTCCTGGCCCAGGCGGAAACCGACATCCGGAGGGCGTATCCCGCGGCAGAGATCCTGACACTATCACCGCCAGATCTGTCGAGACTGCCGTACGGCTTCTACGTGGACAACGTCGCCAAGCAGCAGCTGCAAACCTACACGGATCTGCTGGGAGAGCTCCTCCAGCGCTCGAGGACGGGTGCGGTAAACGTCGACCTGCGGCCGTTGTTCGACGACTTTGAATATTACGCCACGCCCCAGTTGTATGGATTCGCGCCCCTGGGAAAATATGGAAGCTGTTTAGTCGGGGCATACGGCGAGACGCCCAACGTGACGATCTGTGGGGATGCCGAGCAACGCGTCTACTGGGACGAGTACCAGTAAGTTATGCCTTTGCATATTCATATTCCTCTTCTCTCGCTTCCGCCGATGCAGCAGCACGTACGACGACAGCAACGTGTTCGGCGAGACTTGCTCAATACACAAGAGGTTGTTTGGTTCTGACGCAGCACAGCCCGACGACGCACACGCACTCGTGGATCGCCAAGCGAGTGTTGGAAGTATTGCGAGGCCCATTCTGAGTCCCCAGTTTCCAGTCAAGTCTGCGAGTCGCTCCGAGACCTTCGGGCTAGCTCAGAGTCGGAATCGGGCGGACGAACCCCCTTAACCCCCCCCCCCCCGGGAGCTGGCCGCGTAAAGCTGTTGTCCAATATTTCTTGGAATATTGTCACAGGGATAGCGGTGAGAAACTGGAAGCGAGGGCTGAATTGTACTCGTAAGCCGAAAGAAGCAAAAAAACATCCAAGCCCAGAAACAGGCCAATGGTCCAAAATAGTGTCCCAGACCAGGACACCCTCGCTGAGGTTGCGTCCAGAGGCCAAGCCCATCTCCACTTGCAGCCAGCCCGAGTGCTCAGTGTCAAACAAGCACAGACGGGTTGTTTTGAAGATTGACCCGATGGCCGCTGACAAAGGGACGAGCAGGGGTTCACGATGTGTGCGTGGGAGTACGGAGGTAGACAAGTATTGGTTGAGGAGGGATGATAGTCACGCTGCTGTGATCCTTAATGGCGACATTCACGGCTGGCCAGAACCAGAACTGGGTCGAGAAGCTCTACTTTCGATGTGAACCATGAGCATGTCTAAAAACGGCTTTATCTGTACGTAGTACTGAATTTTGCCTCTTCATGATCCGCACCCGCGCGACTATCAGTATATTCCCCATCGGATCCATATTATAGCAGATTTCAAGTAGAATATTTCCGCAGTATGGAGCCTGATGCGAAGGATCGTCATGGTAAAGCGTCGTATTGCGAATCATGTTCATTGTCGCCCATTGACCCTGATCGACAGGCGATGAGAGGGAGAATTACAGAATGACGTGGAAGCAATTTGGATGCAAGCGCGCGTTGTAACCTTACCACCCCTACAACCCGCAATTCAGAGACGGTGGGATGATGCGATGTTATGGTGATTCGTTTGTCTTTGAAGTAAGAAGCAAAGGGCGAAGATCTCGGACTTGTCTCACCGATACTTGCATCGCAGGGTGAGACGATTCGTCAACAGCTCGGATTTGGGATATGACTTGCTGAAAATTCGCCAGTCTTGCGACGAACCGCCGAGGAAAAGGCACTCTGCACGCTCCTTCACATCGTCACACTGCGTAACAGTCGTCTTTTGCCGTCTTGATTGTGATGTTCGTTAAGGTTGTCGGACCTGGGGGCTGGCTCCTCGCAGACTCACGATACAGGCATGATCCCTGGCTTCATTTAAGCGCGACACATGCCATCCGATGGACGCGTAAGTAGGTCATGGTCCGTCCCCTGAAGATCCAACGGGTCCGTCCACGAGTTCCCCGATGCCAAAAGAGGTCTAGATGAATATTTTCCGAGAACAGCATTGGCCGCAACGACACCAAAACGGCCATAGTGAAACGAAGACGACGACGTCTCCTCATCTAAAGCAAACGCTCCGTGGTCGGAAAATAAGGGAGCCCGTGGAGACCCTTGATGGGCCTCGTGGCCCAATCTTTCTCTTGAAACACTACGCAGTCCATGTCCATTCGGTCGATATTGATCAGGGAAGACGACAGGCCAAACACGCTCGTCCGAGGTGCCAATCCTGGAGAAGATCCGTCTTTACTACGTACACTTGGCCCTGGTCTAGAACCGTCTCCTCCACTCGACTTCTTGAATCTCTGCAACAGTCGAGCAACGCTCCGTGAGCGTCGGTTATTCCTCCACCATCCACACCACCCACCCACGCGGCATCCATCATGCCAACGCGGAAGCCATTTGTTGTGCTATGGTATGTAGTTCGTCCTCCGCACACAGAGACTCTACGCAGTAAGTTAGTGAGGATATCCACACGCAAACGCCCACCCCCCTTTACCCCTGAGCGACTTGCTCGTTGGAAGTTGACAACAATATGACACCCTGCTCCACACCACTGTTCTGTGTTGATCGGCTGGAGGCAAGTCTGGGCTAATCTTTCTCTTCCTGCTTCCAACAAGCTTGTCTTGAGTCGCAGATCCAGCCAACTACCGAATGGTGGCAGCTCTTCGGGGCATAAGCCTCGACTAAGGCCTGCCAAACGCCCACATCCCGCGGTACTGGATCGACACCCATGTCACCCTACCATAGCTTAGTTGTCTCTGTAGCTCGTCTGATGAGGCAATGGCTGGCCGTGTTTGCCATGTTGTCGAATCAGCAGACTTGACGCCATCAGAGCGGCCCATGAGCCAAACCAGAAATCAGTGGGTGGCCGCAGAAGGGTTCGTCTCGATATAAGATCCAGCTTGTTTCCTTCCAAGAAGTCGCCTCTTTTGATCCTCATTCCTCTTCATCACATCTCCATCACTTTCATTCACAGCATCGAAGCAAGTCTTCTGTTCCGTTCTTGATATCAACTTTCGTTCGCTCTTCGACACATTCCTTCACACCAACCCCCAACCTACTACCACAACCGACCAAACCTCGTCAAATTCACAACTCTCACAATGAAGGCCAACATTCTCGCTGCTACCATCCTCGCCGCCTTCTCGGCCGGCGCCTTTGCCCAGGACGTCGAGGACGACGTCCCTACCGGTGTCCCCACCTCGTTCCCTACCGGCTTCCCTCTCGGCGAGAAGCCTTCTCACTTCCCCGGCTTCGGCAACGGCGAGCGTCCCACGGGCTTCCCCACGGGCTTCCCCACCGGTTTCCCTACCGGCTTCGGCGGTCCCCGTCCCACCCAGGTCCCCGGCGCCGCCCAGCCCTCCGGCGGCTTCGGCGGTGGTTTCCCCGGTTTCGGCAACCTCCCCTCCGGCTTCGAGACGCGCCGCCACCACCGCACCCGCGGCAGCGACGAGTCCGCCGCCAAGCTCGCCGCCCGCGCCGCCGAGGAGACGGACGCTGGCGCCCGCCCTACCGGCACGGGCAAGGGCAAGGGCAAGGGCCGCGGCAAGCACCACGGCACCGGCTTCCCCTCCGGCTTCCCTACCCAGGTTCCCGGCGCCGCTAGGCCCTCTGACGGTTTCGGCGGCAGCTTCCCCGGTCACGGCAACGGCGAGCGCCCCTCCGGTTTCCCCCCCGGCGCTGAGCCCACCGGCTCTGCTTAAGCACGACGACGACGTGGGATTTTGGGGATTTGGCGGGCCGCTTTGGTCTGCCAAGCCCTGCTTCGAGAGCGTGCTTGAATGATATCAAATACTTTTTGGGGGTGGTGGAAGATGCTTCACTTTTTTTCTTACTATTCCATGCGGATCTTTCTTTGTAAAAAATAGGAATGCCGCTTGGGGTAGCTGGCTGGTACATTATATGGGCGTTTGCTTTCCGTACAACTTCAATAGAGCAATCGTCTTTACATTAACGTTCTACTTGTGACACTCATCAACCTGCAGCTGCAATGTTGAGTTTGAGTATGTCGTTAGACTACTACATTCTCGCCAAGCAACCATCTATGCAACTAAGTGATTTACTCTCACCGCACTTCGTCGTATAATCAGCTGAAATGGCTAAGTCAGTGTGGTTTGCTGCATACAAGTTTCCATTTCAGAGCCAGGCACCACAAGCCCGAAGCCATTCACGCAAGTTCTTGAATCAATGGAATATCCATATCATCTGCTTGTGAGACTACTCTATAGGCTTGGAAATTACCCACGGGTACCCAGCTGGGTAATGGCCTATACAGCCTATAGGTAATAGTGGGTACCTATTAGGCCTGTGGGTAGTAAATAGGTATAGGTAAAAAAAAGGGTACTACCTATAGGTAATATTAGATTACCCATAATTACCTATTATATACAATAGGTAATTATAGGTAATTTAAAATTACCTATAGATATATTTTTAATAGAAGAAAAAAATAGAAGAAATATATAAGATAATAAATATAAAAAGATAATAATAATTATTATAATCTAACTAGAGATAGATATAAATAATTACTATAAAGGTTACTAACTAGTAGTTTTTATAGTTATAATTCTCTTTCTTTTCTCTAGCTTTTAATCTTAAAAACCCTTAATATTATTCTAGTAAGATTATTTATAGGAAGATTCTACTATATAATCTTATAATAGAATATTTTTAAGGTTTAGGAGAGGGGGGAGATCTAAAAGAGGAGGAGAGTTCCTCTTAGAATCTTAAATACTAAACTTTTTATTATTATTTTAGCTATTACTTTTATCTATTTCTCTATCAGAAGAATTACTAATTATATCCTTATTAATATCCTCCTTAGGGAGAATCTTAATTAAGAAGCTAATAAGTAACTAATAAGCCTAAAAGTAATTCTTTATTTTTACCCTATCTAAAAGAAAACTATAATTAAAAGTAATATAAATTATATATTAATATTCTTTAGTTATAATAATAATTTTATCCTCTTTATTAAGTATTTCTTCTAGCTGAAAGTAAGATAGTTAGATTTTTTTTAACTATTTAACTTTAATAGTAAGAAATTTAAAAATTATCTCAGCTGAGAGATCAAATTAGGAATAGTAGTAGATATTATATATTAAGCTGAATAAATATTTAAGAGGAATAGATATAGTTTAGATATAGAGATAATCTGTAGCTATAATATAAATACCCTTAAACTAGAGATATTTATAATTAAGTTTTATCTAAAAAGTTTAAACTATTTTATTAGTAAGTATAACTAAAGAATATATTAGGAATATTTTTAAAATTAAATAAGTAAGATAAATATATTTATATTAAAATATTTATTATAAATATTCTAAATTTCCTATATTCTTAATTAAGTATCCTAAAAATAATTAGTATAGTTAATTATTATAATTAATTACTATAAATATCTTTTTTATTAGACTACTAGATTATATTATTTATATAAAACTAAATAAGTTTTATAGTTAAATACTATTAGTCTGCTAGATAATCTATTTAGTTTTTAGATAATACTAATCTATATAGATTCTAATGAAATTTTATCTAACTTATTATTAAAAAGTTTTAATGTCTGTAAAAATTTTAAGAGTTTAGCTGAAGTTAAATTAAATACTTTATATCTGAAAGACTAAAATACTAGCTATTAGAGTTAAGAGAGTAGTAATATTATAAACTTAGAAAGAATCTAATCTAAGTGTGAAGGGTTAGACCTAGGCTTATTCAACCAGAAGGTGGCGTAAAATACTGTTTATTTAGAACTAAGGAGTAAAAAAGAAGCCTTTATAAGTATATAGAAAAGTCTATATATATAATACTATATAGAGCCTACTGGGGCTCCACCTAAGTGAGGGGGTTAGCTTTAGATACTTAGGTATAATTCTAGCTGGATATCTAGATATAGCTTATAATATTACCTCCTTCCTCTCCAGCTGCCGCTCGGCTGGAGGCTGTAGGCTAGATCTCTATTATTATCTATAATCAGTCTATATATCACCTTATACTGCTCTAGAGTTACTATATCTGTAATAATGTTAATAGGCTCCTATATAGGATTTATATATTCTTCCTATTTCATAAGAGCTTTTTATTAATATTCTCTCCTTACTTAGTATATCCTTATAGTAAGAATATTTTTAACTAGCTATTTAACCTCCCTATTATTATCTACTAGTAGTAGTAGCTAGCTATTAACTATAATCTACCTAAGTAGCAGATTAGTAGTAGCTTTCTAGAGTAAATCTATATAAAACTATAGGTAAATAGACTTTAGGGTATCTAGCTTTATAATATATAGTGAGAGGATTTTTATTATTATATATTTATAATATAGTTAGGCTAGTTTTCAGCTTAGTTTTAGTAATTTATAGTTAGATATATTTAATTATACCTTATTACTAACTTAATATTAATCTATAGGGAACTAGATTTTATTTATCTAAACTTCTAACCTCTACTAGATAATAGCTATCTCTATATAGATATATATTATTACTAACTATATTCTCTTAATTAGCTAGTAAGCTATAGTCTTACTATTATTAGGTAGTTCTGTATACTTCTTAGTAACTAAGATAGAGTTAATATAATATCTATAATCTATAAAGAAAGATATAGTCTCTATTATATTATACTACTAATTATAGAGAGTTAACTATATAATAGGTAGTAGGTTATTTTAGTTATCTTGAGACTAGTAGGTAAATACTCTTAAAATTATTTAGATCTCTTAGTTATACTATTTTATAATTCTATTAGTCTGTAGATAGTAACTAATACTTAGTAGGTATATAATACCTATTAATCTGTAGAATTCTTTCTAGAAGTAACTTACCCAGTTAGATCCTTTATTACTTATAATAAAGTATAATATTCTATAGAACTTATAATAGTAACTAAAAAACTACTAAGTATATACCTCTACTTCTATTATATTTATCTCTTTTAATATAGAGACCTTACTTAGTTAATTAATAATAACTTAGAGGTAATAGCTACCTTATCTTTTTATAGAGAGTAAATTAGTAATAAAATTTATTAATAGATTAGAATATAACTAATTAGATATTAGTAGGAGCTTCAGGAATCCCTTCTTAATTTACCTCCAGATATAAATACCTCTATATATATTATAATTATATATAAATTAGCAGATACTCTATAACTATCTAGATTAGTAGAACTATTAGCTTATAATCTCTAGTATATTATTATATCTTAAATAACCTATAGGGGAGAAATTATATAACTTCTATACCAGCTTAATCCTAAGCTTATTAAGAAGATTATTACTTTTTTTACTACCTAATATCTAAAGCCTCTCTCTGAAGGTAAACTATCTTAGTATATTAATAATATACTTAATAATCTGGATTTTAATATAAAAGTTAGGGGGGAAGTTATACTCTCCCTGCTAGACCACTATAAAGATCTATTAGTATAAAAAGTCTCTCTTAGTAGTATAATTCTATATTTCTTATAAATTTAATCTTCCTTTAAAAACCTAAGTATTAGTAATATCTATATATCCTACTTAGAGCCCTATAGGGATAATGTTATCTAGGATAATCTATATCATTTATCCCTATTATTTCTTATTATTCCACTTTTTAGAGGTATCCTATTCCCTCCAGGAGAGGATATTAGAAGCTACTACCTGGATATCTAACTAGTATTTAAAGTAAAAATTATACTAAGATAACTTCTTTACCTACTAGTTCTACCTCTCTGTAAGTTATTATTTCTTTATAAAGTACTTAAGGTTTTTATAGTTAGTGAGGATCTTAAACTTCCTGATACTCTATAGCTTCACTCTCTATATTTATAAATATTCTAGTACTATAAGGAGTTCCTTATTATAGATCAGGTAATTAAACTCTATAGAAGTTAGATATTAAGAGTAGAAAGCTATTAGATACCTCACTCTAGCCTTATCAGCTTAGGTTAATATACCTCCTAGGGTATACTCTTGTTACGGGCCAGCCCCGTACGGAACACGCTACAGAACACCCTACTTAAGTGCAGCCAG
>MASP02000163.1:87327-102419 GCA_001693025.2 Colletotrichum lindemuthianum | reverse complement strand
AAATAAGAGAATTAAATTTAGTTATTTACTTTTCCTATAGTATTTCTAAATAGTTTTTTTAGATACCTATAACTACCTATTACCTAAAATTATATTATTTTAGGTACTTATAGCTACCTATAAGTAATACTATAGGTACCCAAAATCTTATAGACCATTTAGGCCAGACCTATAGGTAAAGTAATTACCTAACCTATTTTTTGGGTAACCCACGGGTACCCATAGGTTGGGTAATTGCAAGCCTACTACTCTATATGCTGATGTGTGTGCGTTCAGGAACACAGTACTTGTTTACTCATCGCCATATGCCCAGTCCTTAAGTTCTCAAAGAAACTGAACAGCAGCTAGCATAGCTGCACCAAGCACACGAGTCATGGGCTTATTGAGGCCGGCACCACTAGCCTCACCACTCGCCTCGGCAGTCTGTTCCAGCTGTCAGTCCAACCAAGACTCTCCCAAACAGTGCCAAAACTCCAGGAACTCACCCCGCTAGATGTAGGAGACGCCGTGGTGCCAGTCGCACTCGCACCGGTAGTGGTGGTCGCGTTGGTTGTCGAGTTCGCAGCAGCAGGCGTAGCGTCGAGGTCGCAGGGTTCGGCGGCCTCGGTCACGCCGTCTCCGTAGTATTGCCAGATGTCGAATTCGTTTGCGCACTCGAGACATCCGTCAAAGAGGTCCGTCCAAGTGCTGTTCGTGCAGTAGCCGTTTTGGTCAGCGCCGAGGATTGCATAACCTGGTCACTGTCAACCTGCTATTTCTCCTCTCTTTAATGGAAAAGCTTACCGCAGTCTTCGTGGCACTCATACTTGGGACCGCTTGTGTCCTGACGGGCATGGAGAGGAACGGTTGGCAGCCATTCGATAGCCACAGCCGTGGTGGCAAAAGCGACGAGAAGCTGAGTGAGCTTCATGCTGGGATTAGGTCGAGTCTCGAGGAGGCTTTACGTGAGACGCTGTCTTGTCGGTGCCTAGAGACTGGCGAATGGGTAGGAGAAGGACCGATAATGAGACCTTCGACACCGAAGACAGCGAAGACTATATTCAGGCGGAACCTCGGTTGAAACAGGCTATCGAGGCAATATCCCCTCATGGGGGCCAGTCAAAAGATCCATGATTCGTAGGATCTGAACATCTTGGCTACGTACTCTTGTTCAACGGACAAGCCATACGACTTTACGGCCGAGGTGGCCGAGAGTGCCGAGTTTCTCAAGTCGCATCGGCGCAGAAGCAAGCGGGGCTGGATTTCATGGCCCTGATCTGATGAATAATAGTAAGAGACTCGTGATGATTTCTCGTAGGCTAACCATTTTGAACAGAGTACTATGTTGATGGGTCATGGTCAACACGTATCTAGGTTCTGAACACGAGTCTTCTTCTCGTAGTCTACCTCTACTACATGGCTGTCACTCTGTTGGGGCCTTATTGGAAGAATGCGTATATCGAATGTCCCCCAATATCAGCCCATCCTGTAACCCAGCACAACCGACAAGGATGCCACGTCCCTCGAGCGAGCCAAGATCTGGGCGTTATGTGATTGGTAGCTGGCATCTTATCAGATGATCTGATATCCGCTCTCAATCTTCCATTCCCTCGACTCCGTCGTCTTTCCGAGGCCGCTATCTATGCCCAGACCCAGGTCGGCTCTACTCTTCCGATCTAGTCAAACTCTCAGCGAAAGCTGTCGGCAATTTTGAGTCATGTGGACGTGACCTAGTAGGAAAGCATCTGAGGGAAAAGAACCAGTTTCCCGGTCAGGCTTTCGTTTGCAGATATCTGCTCACCATCCTCCAAAGACTGCTAAAGACCTGCTGAAACACACTTCCTCTAGAGCTACCATAGTCATCGTCCCAAGGCTCCTCAGTCGTCGGCTCCCGCTTGGTGACAGAGCAGATCCAAGATCCTCCAGACGAAACAGCAGTGATACGGCCTCCGCTCGCTCGCCACGTACCCAGACCCAGTAGGTTTCCGTTGGTGACATGGTAAGTCCCGACCAGGGGATACTTTACGGCTCCGACAGAAGCCTTCAGAACGAGGTCGTACTCGCGCGGCACGATGCGTCGCTGCACCACGCAACTGACGCCAGCTACCAACCGAGGAGACGCAAGATCCCTCAGGCGGCTAACCCATTCGTCGTTCTCAATGTCATCACCGAATACTATCCCATCTCCTTTACCGCTACGGATCGGCTTGAGGATGTAATCGTGCCTCAGCTGTGGTACCATGGCCGAATCTCGGATCAGGTCGTGCATTGCCTGAGAACCCGGGATGATGGTTTCCACAATGCCCTTGTTCAACACTGCCCCTTGTTCCGGTGTCAACACCTTGCGCTCCATCAGTCGCGGTACCTCGTCTCTGACGATGCCGAGCATTCGTTTATCGTGAACCAACAAGATCGTCCGCATGTCGTTGAAACAACGGAAAGCAACCTGGCGGAGCATCTCTGGGTCCAAGGAGGCCAGCTCCTTCTGGTGCAACTCCAACCCAACCTGTCGGATCTCTTCCCACACTTCCTCGTTCTCTGCCTTGATCCTGGGAACTTGCAAGTTGGGTCTCAGCTCTTGAGCATCACAATAGAGGCGGCGCCCGGTTTGGCTGTCGTCGGTAGCCAGCAGTCTCAGATCCTCTGGCCTCACAATGCGAGGGGTGATGCCATGTCGACGCCAGACTGCGTCCGCGAACATGTGAATGTCGATGCCGGGTTCCATCCCCTTGAGCAGGTAAAGTGGTAGACTCGGGTCAAAGAGGCTGTAGAGCCCGTTCAGCATCTGTCACATCCGTTAGCTAGCTATTCCCTACGCTTCCCACATTACACACCGTTTCGTGGTCGGTAGCACCCACCCACTCGCCTCCCTCGCCGTTCACAGATCGGTTGAGGACCTCTTGTCCATAAGCCTCATGTAAAAAGCCGTTGAAGCTGAATCGAGCGTTGATCTCGGTGATCCTGAAAGTTTCATCTCCCTCTTCGGCGTCTTCAACAAGGAAGTCCGGACGCCAGGAGCCCAAGCACTTGGCGAAGTCGAGCATTTTTCCAGCCCTCACCTGGTCTTCAATCCACTTGGATACAATGTCAGTTTGCATAAGTAGGAGGTTTGGGGTCAGAAGTTGCCTTGAGAATATTTTCTTCAACGGGTTCCAAAGGCATGCGCTCGGGAAACTTGGCCTCGGGGTCAGTCCACCAACGCTGCACAATATCAACAATCGCGTTTTTGAGGGCATCGTGCAAGTCTTCTATCGCTTTCAGATGCTTTTGGTCGACGAAAATCGGTCTGGGACACCCGGCAGCGTATGACCCATTGTACCATAGATGCTTTGGGCATAGCTCCAGCAAGGCCTGTTGATGTTCGTCTTCTTCGCGCTGGAAATTGACGCCAGAGTCAGAGACCAAGTCATACTTGTTCGGTCCGGACTCGACAGACACTTGTGCGAGGCTGGACGTCTGGGCCATGATTAAAGATTATTGAATGATGCTCGATGAATGACTTCTTGAAGCTGGCAAGGGCACAGTACTCTAGTATTTATGCAGGCAGTGCCACTCGTTCTCGACCAGGCATCTGGGGCTGCCAGTATACGAGGATAAAAAGAAGTACCGACCTAGAGACATCGATGACAGAATTCTTGCCAAGTCAGTGACCATGCGGGTAACACAAGCAGATTACCGCTGCAACCGTCGACTGCGGTTGCTGATGAGATGGTGCAACGAGTCGTATAGATGCAGATAGGCGGCAGCCACAGTCCTGCGTACATACTCTTTTGGCTGGCATTCGAATCGTAGAACGTACTCAAGAGCGCAGGTTCTATGACTCGAACATTTGGACAAATCCCACTAGATATATCACAAAGTTACACACACGAACGGCAACCCTCCCACGTTCACCGCCGAAATGCAGGCCGCATTTCGACATGCCCGTGGAAGCCGCGCAGTTCAACTTCCGGGTATCCTGGCAGCAAGGGCGTATCCGACTTTGGCCTCAAGCAAGGGCGACCACCTTGGTACAGGTGTAGTCGGCTACAAGGTGCCTCACTTGATGGCCCCGACTCTGGAGTTCTCCCAGAACCGTCTTCACGTCGATCAGGTCGCGGAGAATCTAGCACGTCTTGGTATACTCAAAGTCAGCCTAGAGTTTCCCGATGAAGACAGCGAGTATCTTCAGCGGCTGATTCTCAATCTTCACAAACACCACGGCCATGAGCTGCCAATCAGTCACAGCTCGACTCGAGGCTGGTTTTGGGACGTCCGCCCCAGCGAACACGAATTCCAAGCCGGCGCTCATCAGGCAAGATCAGAAACCATGGAAGACTTTCCCTGGCATACCGACTGCAGCTACGAGGATCCGCCGCCGCGTTACTTTGCCCTTCAGATTCTTCAGCACGACCGCTTTGGCGGCGGCACCCTCTCTGTCATGAACGTCGAGAGAATGATCCGGTATCTGTCTCCGTCGACTCGAAAGGTGTTGGAAGCCCCAGAGTATCGGATCACAACGCCAGCGGAGTTCATCAAAGATGAGGACCACAGGCATATCACCGGATCAATCCTCGCCATCGGCCATGAGGCACCTATTATGCGATTCAGAGAGGATATCCTAGTTCCCTTGACCGGATCGTCACGGAAAGCTCTGGAGGAGTTGAATACGGTGCTGGCTAGCGAGGATGTCAGAGCGGACGCAACCCTGCATCTGACACCAGGCGATCTCCCAAAGGGATCGATTATTCTCGTGGATAACCGGCGCTGGTTACACGCGAGAAATCGTATCAACGACCCCAAACGCCACCTCCGTCGGGTGCGATGGAACACATGTGTCTTTGGCAACATTGAAAAATGCAAGGGTCAAGGCGAAATGCAGTAGATATCACAAGGGCGGTCGTACTCAGATCATGGCTACCGTCAGTTGGTTTCCGTGGCTGTATTACATTGTAGATTATTCATTACTCCAGTACTGAACTTCTCAATCACTTCCGACCCCTGAGTCTCTTAACATTCGTACACAAGTCTGTTACCCATGGACGGACCGCGATATCGCCCACGCACATCTCCTATGAGGTTGGGGTAGAATTGTCCTCGTTGACCTTGGCCAACAGGAGTTCGATCTCGTTTGCGCGACCCTTTCTGTGATGGGTTGCACGATCTGCGTGTCACGCGGTCCACGACAGCCATTTCAGATGATATCCCATTGTGTGGGAGAGTAATCAAGATGATCGGACCTCTAGTCATTGCGTAAGAGGCGGTGAACACCGTGCCATACCCCAGGCCAGTAACGCAAGTTGTGAGACGACGGATACTGGTTCTCGGGTCTCGGTGACTTTTAGTAGCTGGCTGTTCAACAGCAAGTTCTACATTTCAAAGCCGTTTCCGATCGAAACGAGGAAGAGTACACTCGGCCTCTGTTGTTGCAGGCTGGACTGACATCACGCCATCTATTGTTGGCAGCCATTAGAAATCTGACGTCAAGTTGTACGGCGATTTGACAAAAGGCAGCAATGACACACGAAACCTTCAGCTTGCACATTATCGTGGCACATACTTCCCACTTAGCTAACTGAATGGTGGCTACGTAGGCAAGCTCCATGTACCACGTTGACATCCGCAAGCCTCTCAATCCGATCGGGAAGCGCGTCAAACCGCATCCGTACGATCTATTAGTGCCACACGCCCGGCATGAGTCGGGCGCCATGGATATACTTCTCGAGGACATGGAAGGAGTTCAGCAGTGTCAGGTCATGTGTCAGAGAGCTCCGACGACTACGCACATTGCCATCATCGCAGCTTCCTTTCCACTTTGCTCGACCAGAGCACCCTACACGACATTATGGCATCTCTCGAGAGCTTTCGAAGATGGGTTCCTTTCCTCTCTTTGCAATCCCGTCTGTCTAGAGGCTTTCTGGAGACCTCTGGGTCTGAGCAGTGCAACAGTCCTGTCGGCGAATCTGTCCAAAACGACTCTGGCTGCACTGCTTCAGACTCCCCGACATCGCCCTACACTTTAGCTGAGGTTCTTGCTATAGCTCGCGTTCACCCATTCTACACAGGTCATCGTTACCCACCCGAAGATGACATCATTCGGGTGGCCAGGCAAGAAGCTTCTCGGTCCGTCGCAGCTCCAAATCTGAGCCAGCAGCCCTTGCTCAGTAAGAAGTCTTTGTGAGCAGTCTCCTCCAACGGAGTAATTATTCATATTTTCTGATTACCTGCAGATACGAGGTCATCGAGAGACTGGTCAACGAACTCAGCCCGGAGAACACGTACCGCCACAACGTGTACACGAGCGTCACCGGTGGCGGAAGCACCAACTCGAAGCCCCTTTTCTTCGCAACAGATGCAATGGAGAATCGAAGACAACGAGCCTATCATGGCCAGTTTCTTCGGACCCTCGGAGTCGTTGAGCGTGGCGACTGGGTCTTGACGACGCACACGTTTGGACATCTTTACAGGTGAAAAGTCATCACGGTGGGACTAGAAATTTGCAAAGACCAGGGCTAATGCCGACTACCAGATCTCTCGACCTCACCTGCGAGACCATGGAGAACGCGGGTGCGTCCGTATTAGCCGCCGGAAACCATATGACTGCCGAGCAAGTGGCTCAGCTGCTGCAAGACTTCGGCGTCAACATCCTCATGGGGGATGCCAACCAGGTCGTCTCCGTCATTCACCACATCTCCACCATGACGAAGGGGAGACGCAACATCAAGCTTGACAAGATCGTTTACACCTCGGAGGCTCTCACTGCGGCACAGAAAGAGCACATTCGCGAGATTCTAGGGCCAGTCAAGATTTACTCTGTTTTGGGCAGCGCAGAGGCCGGACCCTACGGCGTGAGCATTCCCGATCTGGCTCCGGACCATGCGGGTGAAGACTACGCAGACTTTGTTATCGACACCCGCACAATGCTCGTGGAAGTTCTTCCCCTGTCATACGTCGAGGGTGATCCTCTCCCCGATAATGTACCTGACGGGGAAACTGGCATCATCGCCCAGACTTCTCTTATGAGACTGCGTAATCCGGTTGTTCGCTACCTTACTGGCGATATTGGCTCCCTGCACGCATTGCCAGAGAAAGCCAATGCCCTCATCGCCGAAGCAGACCGACCATTCATGCGAGTCCTCCGTCTCCACGGCCGAGATCGCCGCTTCAGTTTCTCGTGGGATGGGTGTGACATTGAGTTTGAGAAGCTGAGTGCTGTCATGGCTGAGCCCCAGCTCAGGGTGCTGCAGTGGCAGGTAATCCTGGACAAGCTGGAGCCGTCCAAGGAGGTATCGCTGGAATTGCGCGTGCTCGGAGCTGCGCCTGGCAAGAGTGAGACCGTCGTTGTCGATCGCCTGAGAGACTTCTTCTGGATCTACTCCTCCAACGAACACAAGTTCCGAGTGACGTTCGTCAAGGAAGTCTCGGGGTTCGAGCTGAGTCAGACGGGACGCAAGGTCGTCAAGTTCGTGGACCGTCGCGATTAGCAGCACGTTGCGCAAGACTTCACCGATGCAGAATCAACATGAAACCAGGAGGCGGCACTGGGAGGGACACAGCATAGGACAATCACAAGACAGTATTCTAAGCTTCTTGAGTGAAGACAAATGAGACTTGTATTTAATAGCCAAGTGGCCGTAACCTCATTCAAGAGGGAGAATATCGGTTCGTAAGACATATAGAAAAGTCGTTCCATCGTACTTCTCAACAGACGTGAGAGGACCCAGGGGAATCATTCATAATCATCGTTCGTTTCTTTTTGTCGTTTCGTAAGAGGCTTTTTCGTATCATATCTGTCGTATAGTGCGACCGCTCATCAGTCGGCGGCCGGCTGGTCTCGGGGACTTGGCTCAGCGTAACGTCGTAATAGTTGATGTCACACTCAGCACACTCCCCGACTGGATAGTGCTTGGGTAGGTGTGTCGGACTGCTCTCTCTCTTTGGGAAGCAGTTTCCAACACGGATATCGTAAGATCTCGTGTCGGCGGTTTTGTTGTATGGGACAAAAAACCGCCGCCGGTGTTACATGTAGCTGGCCCACGTCTGGACAGTCCGCAGGTGCAGACTGGCCAGACTGACGGGCAGCTCGAGGGGTATGTCGTAGTTCTTGTCGGGTCCGTTGATGCATGAAGCCGGAATCTGGACGGTGAAGTCTTCGAAGCTGGACTGGGCACCTGTGGGACGTGAGTTAGTCGGTGAAGACGGGTGATGGGGAGCAGGGTGGAACATACCCATGCCGTGCAAGCCGGTCGCCTCAAGCTTCTCAAACTCCTCCTGTAGGCTCTCGATGTAGGAGCTCTCGCTTTGGGCTGGTGGCGAGTTAGCACGGGATAACAGCTGGTTGCTCGAGATGATGACTCACTCTCAGCTACGTCGGTCCTGTTGTCCAAGTCGACGGACCAGGTGTTGTCCGGAGCCGAGACAATCTCGGCGGGGCAGCCGGCGGCGGCAGCACCGTGCTTCTCCGCCGTGAGACCAAAAAGCAGTGCCAACAGCACCGACAGCAGCCCCATCAGCCTCTGCCACGAAGGCGAGGCCTGGGCCATGTTTGCTGTTGTTGGGGGTGGGTTCTCGAGGTTGACCTCGGAAGAGGGTGTCTTCAAAAGAAAAGAACCACCGAGAAACACGGGCACCTGGGGGCCTTTAATAGACAGCAACGTGTCGTTGCCCGACGGGCACCCGGCCAACGTGAACCGGCCGGGGGGGGTACGCGAGAATGAGCGGTGGACGCATCGTGGTTCGGTCAGCCACTCAATTTTCAGCGGTTTTCTCGCGACGTGCTCGGCGCTTGATGTCTCTTTCGTTGAAGACTGGCTGAATGGGGAATAGCGCACTTGAGCTGGTTATGCAGCTGTGGGCTGGACTTCTGGCGGTGAAGCTCCGCGTTGGCGCTGGTTCGTCTGAAGGGCGGGCTCGGGAGGTTGAAAACTGGGCATCATGGGCTCGCTTGTCGGGGTTCCCACTGCGAATCGAGAGTGACGAACCGGATCTCTGCGACGGAGCGGTGACCCTGACCCAGTGTTGGGGTCGCCATTGGGTTGACGATGTCGTGGACGGGGCTGGGAGTGAGCTTCGGACAGGGGGCGCGACTGAGATCGGGCAGGGGTGTCAGCATTGATCACTTTTTGTCTTGAACCCGGATATCAGATCTGGTGGTCGAGCAGCTTTGACATCCATGCTTGGGCCTTGAATACAGTTACTTCTAGTTGAACCGACGTCTAGGTCTCTGCTTTTGTTGTTGCTTTTGCACACTCAACCGCAATCCGTTTCTGCTGGTTCGAGTCAACGGTTGATCCCTGTTGATGATTTTGAATGGAAGTACAGAGACCACCCAGACTGCCTCGACGTCGCATGGTGCTCTGAACCATGTCATCCGACACCGAAGGTAGTCAAAGGTAATGCCCAGGAGAGACGTGGCCAGGGCTACCGAGTGTAGATATCGAGAGGTGTGGCCCAGCGCCCACGATAGTTTGATAGCTTCTAACAGGAGGCTCAAGACGTGTGGCTGGCCAAATAGGCTTGATACGACTTCTGCTTGCCGTGTCACTGTTGATCTCTCGAGCTGGCAGGAGCTGACTGGGGCAGCAGGAAACTCTTCTTGTTATCCGCTGCTTCAAGAATCTTTGAGGCCTGGTATCTCTGTCCATTTATGCTATGGTCATCGCCAGCCATCTTGTAGGTATGTATGCTAAACTGAAAGTTGAATTTTGAACGCAAGTACAGAGAGATCTTTTTCTCTTATTTCTATTGATCATTCATTTGGAAATAAAGTGAACAGCTTTTGTGACACGGACGCAGACTTTTGTCGACCGGCAATAAGAGCTGAACTAAATGGCAGGTGGCAACAGTCATAGCAAACTGCTTATAAAGCGGAAGCGCTTAAAGATCAACGAATTCAAGCGAACTCAACGCGTGGATGCTTTCAGGAACTTATTATATGAACAGCTTAACTTGAAGCCTGTTTTGGTGTCGACTTGAGGTTCTGCTATTGGTCTGTCTAAAAGAGCCTTCGAAGTGATCTGGGACGGAGAAGTCAATTTGCGTAGCATCGCATGCAGCAGCATCTTTTGGAATATATTAATATTCCGCCCTCGGGAGGAGATCTCGCGAGTCGGCCTTCTCTTATGCGGTTGATCAGGCTGGTATTTATGAAAGCTGCATACAAAAGAACGCAGAAGAAAACGTTGTCAGCGATTCTGATAGAGGTGAAGTTGATGAAATCATTAGCTTCAGTACCTTCAGCCTGGAGAGAAGTACTCAACTCGACCCGAAGCTGAGTGGGAGGCTAGTTCGCTCATACATTTGACCGAGTTACGCGACTCATCTGTCTTCGCGGTATTGGAACGCAGGGATGATCTTGTCCTTGACGTAGTATTAGAACTTAAACGGAACTGATTCGGAGCCCCATTCAGACGAGAACAAAAGGTGTGTAGTAAAAGATTACTTGATTCAACAATACCTACCAGACCTGCTGGATGTGCTGTGAATAGTTTCAGGCTCGTTGTCGGGCACTCTTCCGGGATTTTCGCCACCGCGTAAAAACTGACAATTTTCTAGTGCTTTAGTTGTTACGAGGCTGCTGAAGTAATTATGTTTTCTCCTCTACTAATCACCCTCGAACTGCCGTGCTCTATGTATCTCGGGTGGAAACACTGCATAATGTGAGGGTTGATGACGAAACGTCCGCAAATCTCACAGACCTTGAAATCGCCGTCGTAGTCTTGAGAGTTCTCAGAGTTGTGATACTATGATTCAATCAGCTTACTCCAGACTAACTACAGATATACCGATCTGTCGCATGCAAAGTAGAGGTTTCCTCGGCTTGGGTGTCACGATGGAGACCAACTTGATCTAGAGCAGTGGGAGAGGGTGTACAAGAACGAACATCACGTGCAGCTTTTTTGGAGAACCTCAATCAAGAGTGCTATATGCGTGGTTATTACAAAAGTCCCAGGTTACCAAGAAGAAAGTCAATAGTGAAGAGGGAGAGTAGTTTGGGTCTGGATGGTTGGCCAATGATTAGCACCAAGGTCACTCCAGACAGCTTGGATACACCCATGAAGTAAGGGAATTTCTTCTGGTCTTCTTGACCCAAGATTCAGTCTCCACCTTGATCCAAATTGGAGTTTTCAGTTAACAGTCATGCTGATGACTTCAGCTGGAATTGTGGTACATACTCCTCCATCGGCCAATGTAAAGACTTTAAGAGTGACTCTCCGGCATGTGGGACTCAAAGCAAATGCCAGACAGCCTCATTGATACGCCTAAGTTTACGACTGATAATATGAAGTTAATTATATTTACAGGCGCCGGTTAGTGCTGAGGCGGTGACCACGACCGTCTTCAGAGTTCTTCAAAGTGACAAAGTTCTGGCATTGACGACATTATTCGAAGCTCAAGACAAATGGAACATGAATCATACGAAGCACACTGATGCTCAAAAGATGGCATATTTGATCAATGTCTCCAGCGTTCGTCTAGCGCACCTGGGTCCGAGACTGATGCAATCTCTCCCCCAAGAAACCCACCTTGCAGGAAGCGATTGGCATCCACCTGATGTCGGAGAGACTAATGCACCTCACGTTGCCCCGCTCAGCTGTCAACGTCGTACGCGGGTAGGAAACGGAGAAGATCAGAGAATGACGCTGATATATGCCTTCATCGTCATTGGGAGTTGACAAAGCGATGTGGACCAAAGGCATGGCATTCGTCGATCTAAACTACCGTTCTGGCTAAGACGTCTAGGCTAAACGTCGATACAAAACACCGGCATCCCGTCTTTATTCGACAGAGGGGTTCCCAGGCAGCAGGCTCTCTTCCTCCAACTCTCCCTATCCTTGAGCCCTTATCAATATCATGGGAGTTCTAGGCACGCTCGAGGCCGGTGCGGCTTTGAAGATTCTCGGCGCCACTCTGTGCCTCTTCTTCGTCGCGCAGAGACTTGTCACATTTGCCAAGCTCCGTCACTTCGGTGGGCCATGGTGGACGGGCATCTCGCACTGGTCGCACAGCAGGCATATTGCCTCGTCGAACCTCCACGAATGGTATGAGGGGATGACTGAGAAGCATGGTAGGTCGAGAAAACAGTTCTCAAGACTATCTCCTTCAACGTTATGTGAGAAACGCTTGGTAGCTGACGATACCTCAGGCCCTATCGCACGCGTTGCACCGGATATCCTCCTGACCTCGTCCCCGGAGGTCTGGACACACGTCAACAAACATCCCGGCTACAAGCGCTCCGACTGGTATTACCATGCTTGTCGCGTCGAATACCGCCGTGACAACGTGTTCACGCAGACTGATAACGAGAAACACGAGAAGAGAAGGAAGCAAATGGCTCCGGGAGTGCGTGTTGCTACCTCGAGGGTCAAGTGCTATCGAAACTAACTCCCAGACAGTATTCCGGCCGAGAAAATCTAGACCTCGAGCCGAGCATCGATGATCGCCTCAACGAGCTCCTCAGCCTCATCCGCACCAAGTATCTCTCATCCGACGCCCAGGTCGTACCCATGGACCTAGCCAAAAAGATCCAGTACTTCACCCTCGACGTCATCAGCAGCGTAGGCCTGGGCAGCCCTTTTGGCATGCTGAAAAGCGACAGCGACGTCGACAGCTACCTCCAATCGAGCGAGGAAGGACTCTCCGCCGTTCAATATGCTGTTGCGCTTGGTGTGAGCTGGATGGCGCAGGCTCCCATCATTGGGAAACTGATCGCACCCTCTCCAAAGGACAATAACGGTTTCGGCAAGATGATTGCCACCTGCTTTCGAATCGTCGAACAACGTGTCTCCAAAGATACCGAGAAGCGGTCCGATATGCTCTCTTCGTTTATTCGCCACGGGCTGTCGGGCGATGAACTGCGGTCAGAAGCGTTGGAGCAGATCATCGCCGGGTCCGACACGACTGCGGGTGCAATTCGCGGCACGCTTCTCCAGATCATCACCAACCCTCGCGTCTACCTGAAGCTGCAGCGTGAGGTTGACGAGGCAGTAGACAGCGGCAGCGCCCCTGCTTCTGGAGAGGGTCTCGTCTCGCTGGAGCAGACAAGGAAGCTGCCGTATCTCCAGGCCGTGATCCGAGAGTCTCTGCGTGTGAGGCCACCGGTCGTCAACCTGTTCCCGCGAGACACGCCCGCCGGAGGCGACACGGTCACAGTAAATGGTGAAGAAGTATACCTTCCCGAGGGAGTTTGCATCGGGTACTGTGCGTATGGCATGCACCGCAGCGAGGAGACGTACGGCAAGGATGCGAAGACATTCCGACCCGAACGCTGGTTCGAGGATGACGAGGCCAAGCTGGCCATCATGAAGAACGTCAATGATCTCGTCTTTGGATATGGACGTTTCTTGTGTCTGGGGAAGCCTGTGGCGCAGATTGAAATTGCGAAGACGATATTCGAGGTGAGTCTAAGTCTGTTGTCTACCAGTTGTAACGTTACAGGCATGAACTGATGCGGACGCCAAAGCTGCTGCGCAACTTTGACTTGGCTCCCATCGATCCGGCAAAGCCGTGGAAGGCACACAATGCGATGGGACTGTTTGTGATCTCCGACATGTGGGTGCAAGTGACGGAGAGAGCGCAGAGATGATCGTGGCAGGCATGAGTGGCTTCAGCATCGCGTATCTTCGCTTGTCTTCGTAGCGGGATAGGTGAAGCCGAGAGCTCGAACATGTTGACCTTGGAGCTTGTGACATGGTGGCTAAGTTAGGTCTACGTGCAACATCCTGGACGTTGCTCTTTTCCCCTTCATGCTTTCCGTCAATGTTCTCCATAGTGCTGGTTGGCCCCCCCAGTGAGCTTCGAGGAACTCGTCGACTACAGTTTCATCAACTCGTCAAAGTGTTCCCATCCTCGTGGTGACGCATTTATCTGCCATGTTTCCCTCAATGCACGTATTGATTCCGACTGTAAGGAAAAGCATCCGCCCCTGGACTTGTTAACGAACCATATACTTCTTGCCCATGTTCAATTCCTATACAGAAACTACGTTGTCTAGCCTAAGTGTATGATTTTCGTTTCCAAACCCAACGAGCTTACCACATCATCCCAATGTTCCCTCTCATTCAAGCACATACGGCCTGTCCCTACACGCTCAAAAATGATCCTACCATCGATGATGTGCTTTGATTTTCTTTGGAAAAGTCCCAGAACGTATTGGGCCTCGCGATATTTCCCACCAAGGGAGGGCCCTTCCGAAAGGATCAAAGGGCAAAATACCACTCCAGCCTCTTGGACAATGTCCTCTTCATCAATAATCACAACGAAATCTCTGACGTTGCTCTCGAGCTCAAAGGGGTCTCCGATTTCGAAACGATGGCGAAATAATCCATATGGGCCATTCTGAATCAATGTTCCTTGAATGCAAAAAGCCCTGAGCTCTAGCGTAAAGGATGGCAAGCGGTTGACTTGTTCTTTGGGAGATGCCTGAGATGGGGGTTCGATGACTTTTTCGACAGTGGCCAGCGGGCTTTGGAAATATTCCGACAAGACTGCGGCAGGAAAGAAATTCATCGCCGGAAAGAAAATCTGTCCATCTCTTGACGCCCAGCTCCACGAGGGAATACTGTGTGGCTTCCCTCTACCGATGCTCGGGTAGGGCTGTCGAGGATTATGGCGATACCCCCGCTGAAATAAGGCGATCCGGCTTCCACTCCAACATAAGCTTCGGATCATGGTCGTGCAGAAGTGCCCTTCGACACACTTGTCCTTCATCTCAGCACCCATGCGACTTGCAATGGCTGAAATCGCGACAAGTTTGTCTTTTTCGGGATACGTAAGTTGGCATGATGAATAGTCTTCAACCATTTTCAGCCATGTATCATCCAGCTCGGCCGAAGTTTTCCTCTCTGGAATGGATGTGATTCTGTCTGAACCCTCCAAGCGAGGCATCCAATCGATGCCATGAGGAAAAGATTGGCAGGCGTCCGGCAAGTCTCGACAGCTCCAGAAGATTTCCCCAGCACCGAAGCTGACTACCCGAGGCGATAAGATTCTCTCTTGATACGCCCATCCACGCGAAGCGAGGGGTTGTTTGTAAAGTGCGGTTTGATAATAAGACTCGTTGATCACAAGACATTTGTCGCGAAGCAGCATACGCCACGTATGTGGCTAAACGCCGCTCCACAGCCACGATCCGT
>MASP02000163.1:191-87309 GCA_001693025.2 Colletotrichum lindemuthianum | reverse complement strand
CAAAATCAAGCCTTTTTGCTTCCTCACATACGCTCCCTACGGCCGCGATGCCTTCGCAACAACATTCAGTGCCAGTGCTTCCTCTCGTATTATCGAAAACACCTGTTGATTCCACTTTGAAAGGAGGAGAAAAGAGTGGTTCTGGTGTGGAGAGAATGCTTTGCTGCGGGCTTTCTGCGCTGCTCAGGGCCAAACACACGGCGCAGTTTTCGTAAACGCCTTGCATTCGTGAGGACTCTCGAATCCAATCGCTTTTGCTGTTTGAGCCTTCTTGAATTATGCAGAGGCAGTCGATCCAGATGTAGTCAATCCCCAAGTTCTTGGCGAAGGATATTGCTTCTCTGAAGGCGACCGGCAACTCCGTCTCGGGTAGGCCACTTCGTAGACGTTCAAAGTTTGAGCCTGTCAAGCGTGGAAACTGATACGGCGGAGGACCCCAACAATAACTCGGGGCGGCGTATGGTCCCTTGGGCGTTTCTTCGTTGGTCTGTATTAGACGTGTGTCGACAGCGGTGATGTCCAGAAGGCGGGTAGGGAAATCCGTCGATTGGGGACGCGAGTTGCAGCCCGGATGATGGCTTGCGCATGATCGCATTCGCATCCAGTCTCGGACGGCCTCGGTTGATGCTTGAAACGAAGTGCGGTCTTTGTGTTGCCCTGCTGCAAACCGGGATCCAGTATTCCATACATCTGACGAAATGGCAGTGAAGTTGCTTTGCAGAGAGATATTGTGCGCGGGTTCCACACATCGAACCGCCAAACTGATCCATTTGTTTTCACCGGCTCGGCGATAGGTTGAGTATTTCCAAATCATATCTGTCGAGGCTCCATCTTCACGATCGTAAGACACCCATTTCCTCAGCAGGTCTCTGCAACAGTTACAGCCACTTTCCGCAGATTGACGCAAAGAGTTTATGTCCGGATGATGAGGCGTAGGTATCAGCCGTCCCGTCAGGCCGTTGAACATTCGTTGACATATTTCGCACAACATCGGGTTTTGCGTCAGCTCCGCGACACGTAATTGAGGAGATTGAGAAGTTCGGATAGGTTGGAACAGAACTGAAGACATCCGCTATCATGGTACGGCGCTCCATTCATATGTAACGAAAGATAAGCTGACGAGCAGATGGTCGTGTCAAGCGCTGATTTGCCAACTTTTCTGACATGCAGTCATGTTTCTTCCGCCTCGGCTGCCTCGAGGCGACCAACAACTGGTCCGTCAGCATGCAGAAACACAGCAGCCACTCCGAATGGGCTTGCCAACAGATATCACGCGCATGACAAGCGTCTTTTGTTGCATAAACATGTGTTTCTGCCACTGTTCCGTGTAGTGTTCATTAATCATTCAAGTCCCGCCTACCCTCGCCTCATATTGCCATCAAGATAATCATTGATCCTTCTCAATGTACCTCGTCAGCCCTGATTTTGCTCTCTTCACCACGTCTCCAACGTCATCCAAAGCCCGGCCACCAAAGCAGCAAGCCCAAGACCAAGTGACGGCACAACACCATGTGCAGCATCTGGTGCAGCCGTCGTCGTGACAACAGTCCCGGGTGTCGAGGACGTGGGCGTTGCGTCATCCTGGCGGAGAACGTAAATCTCACCCGTGCTGTCAGACGTCATAAACAGCCGATCCTGCACATCCCATGCAAGCCCCACGGGGCGGAAGCACTGCTCGGGGCATGTGCTGAGGTCCTTGTTGTACATGATGTTCTTGAGCGCGTCGGTCGAGTCGCTGCTGGCAACAGGCTCGCCGTCCTTGAACTCGACCGCGGTAAGCGCGTAGCCGACGGGGTCGGGACGGTTGACTGGCGCGTTGTCAGCTTGCACCATCTACTGATTTGACAACAGAGAGAGGGACTTACAGCTACCGCGGAAGGACATGAAAGCGTGAGACCCGTCGTTGCTAAACTTGAGGAAAACAGGCGACGTGTGCGACTGAAAGGTCAGACGCGGCGCAATGTAGTCGTTGTGGCAGCGCGTGTCGTTCATGGTGTTATTCTGCTCCATGGAGAACTGGTCGCCGACCTTGAGCGACGAGTTTAACGGGATACTCGTATCCCACACGGCGAAACAACGCGGATAACCGTAATTCCCAGCCTCGTTTTCATTCGCAATAGTACCCAGCAAGTTCAGTTCCTCACCAGGGTTGTTGTCGTGAATGTCAACACCGTTGCGCGTAATATCGTCAATGGAGTTATCCATCGCCCAAACGTTGCCCGTCGCAGGATCCTCCGCCACAGCGACGGCGTTGCGAATGCCCCAGCCGAGCAGCTTGCCGTCCGCGTTGAAGTCGAGGGGATCGCTGCCGGCGCTGCCGAGGTCGAAGGCCTTGACCTGCGCGTGGCCGGACGAGGCGTCGAGCGCGTCCGTGTCAAAGTTCTCGTCGACGCCGCGCGAGACGACGAGCCAGTTCCTGGAGGCCCGCGACATGACGAGCGTGCGGGTGGTTTGGTCGTTGTTGGCCATGTTGTCGATGACGACGGCCGGTTCGGCGTTGACGGTGCCTGCTTTTTGGTCGTACGACCAGGCGAGAACCTGGGCCACCGTCGAGGCGTAGAGGGTTTTGCCGTCTTCTGAGAGGGCCATGCCGTGGGTCAACTAATGTGGGAATGTCGGCGAATTGAGCAGCTGAAGGGGGTCAACAGAGAGTTCTTACACGAGCGTTGTCGATGAGCAGCTTGCTCTCGGTGACCTTGAGACACGTGCCGCCATTGTCCTCAAAGGTGACGCGGTAAACACCGACGGCGGCATCGAGGACGAGCAGGGCGCCCTCGCCGTCGACGTGGATCGTCCTGGGCTTCTTGTAGCCCGTTGCGACGAGCTGGGCTTGCCAGCCAGCGGCGACCTGAGGCGGGGTGTAGCTGGGGTTGATGATGTCGGCGCATTCTTGCGCGACGACGACGGCCGTGGCGGCAGCTACCGCGAGGGCAGCAGTTCGGAATCCCCTCATTGTGACCTCTGGAAAGACTTGAATGAGAGATGGGCTGCACCTGGCTTGACTCGTGCCTCTGACAAGATTCCGGTTTCGTGAAAAGGACGAGGGAGGGGAAGAAACACCAGCACAGCTCGGTGGCAAGGTGAGAGGAGACGCCCAGCGTGATGAGTCGACAGACCTTCAGGGTAGCAAAATAGACACACTCCACTTTAAAAGAGAGACAGAAACTCGTGGCTCATGGCTCGTGGCTCGTGGGAATAGCCCCTCATCGTCCGACGACTGGTCGAGATGGATGCGAGCAGGCGATCGATCCTCTCGTGCCTCTTTGGAGCTTAGAGCTCTTCTCTAGCGCTGTCAGGGACCGGCGGCTGGGCGGGGAGGGACAGACCGACCGACCAGGCCATGACCCACGGCGTCGTGATGGGCTGGGTTGGTTGATGGCTGACTGGTAGCTCGCATGGTTGCGATGGGACGACGGGGTTGCTTTTCTTGCCGATGGTGCCATGCAGGGCGAGTCGAGGTGGCGGCTGTCGGTGAGGGTATCGTGAGCCAGCGCCGCGGCTGCGGAAACTGGTTTGCGACCCTGTCGGCGTCTCACTCAGTACGACGAGAGCAGGCGAATCTTGGCTCAGTTCTGGGGCATCGTGAAGGGCCTGGGACCGAATCGGCGTGGCAGCAGCGTGGGCGGAGGATGACTGGCCTGATTGGCGCATGGAATAGCGCAGCAGAGCCCTCTCGAGCTCTCGAGAGTCGAGACAACCAAAGGGCCCATGTCGCCAGAGTCGAGACGTGGTGTCGGCGTGTGTGGTGTGGGGGAATAAGCATGCAAGACAGCGTTAGCTGCATCTTGTTCGGTGGAAACGAGGAGGGATCAACGGTCTAGAGACGGCCGAAGGAGGCACGTCGACCAGCCTTGATTGAGTCCACTGTTTGCGGCGACGGAGGGGCGACGGGGCACATCATTCATCACTTTCTGTAGGGTGACGCTGGGCCTGGTAAGCGGAGGACGAGAGAGATTGTGCCTGTATCCGTGGTTTGGTTGGTGATGGTCGAGGTGTGGTTGATGATGTTTGAAAGACATGACGATGTTCATTCCTGATGGAGGACATTCACAAAGTCAGCGATGGAAATGGTTGAAAGTGGTGACGATGGTCATCTCGAAAGCCATGTTGACGAATTCAGCTTCACGCGTAGCGCAAGTCTGTGACATTCACCGCTACCAGCCGCCCGCTACTAGACCGGACTCAGTCACTGGTCCCTGGACGGTGTCTCGGCTGGTCTTGAGTGGCGTCCGTGGATACGGAGCTCTGCTGGAGTGACAGAGGCTTGATGCTGCAGGATGGGTGTGATGGTGGTGACATGAACAGGCAGAAGCCGAGGGGAGGGGAAGAAAGAGACTCATGGAACAAGGTGCGGTGACACGAAGGCCGCTAGCCATTGGGTAAGACGAAGAAATTCTTGGGATTGGCGTCGGCTTGGTGACAGCCTCTGATTGGATATGCCATGCTGTAATTCGACATGGAAGAAAGATACCAAGGACCGGGGATGAAGATGTGGATGGAGATGGGAATGGACCTGGCTCGTATCTGTCCGCTGCTCGTTTCCACTCGTCGGCAACGTGTTCCGACAAGAGACTCTGACAACTTGAACCATGAAACCTACTTCTCACGGCCACTCTGGAGTCATGCTGTGGTATTGCGAGATGTTCGGCTGGAGGCAAATACCAGAGGCTGAAGACAAGTACTCCGCATACTCCGTTCAGCCAATCTATTCCCAACTCTATCGTGTGTCCAGTGCTGAATAAATTGCGACTTCGTATGGGCTCAGACTCTTGTCGGAGCCAAGACTCCAAGCCCGCCCAGCGAATTCCAGACAGGGAACACAGCCAAGAGACGAACTTTTGTCTCTGGATTCCTTCTTCCTTTTCGTCGCCCTGCAATCGACCAACCGCGGAGCCATCAGATTCCACGCTCTGCTTCGCCAGCATGCCCCCTCTCCAGCCCAGAGTCGCTATTGCTTCTGGGTCAGACAGGTTAAATGGAAGCCAAGAGGAACCTGGCATCATTGGGAACACATAAGACCGTCCAGACTTTCTTGGGAGCAAGTCTTGGGGGGTAACACGGCCTGACACACAGGGACACCCACGACACTGAAAGCGCCATGGCACCGTGACAGACGGTCGGGACGATTCACTCGGAGAACAGAGGAACAGAGGAACAGAGGAACAGAGGAACAGAGGAACAGAGGGTACAGGCGTCGATTACGACTGACTCGGACTGAGCCGAGATGACCTGAAGTAAAGGGAGGTGAAGTAAAGTAAAGCGAGCTGCCATCGGGGACAACTCCCGAACCCAGACGTCGTCCATCCCTTCCAGAAGGAGAATACATCTCACCCGACCATTGGGTCCTTAGTTCACCTGACCTGACCATTGATGCGGAGCCCTATAAGTGGGCCTATAAGTGAGTCTCTGTGGGCTGTATGTGGGCCCGTATTAGATAATCATATTCCAAGTAACACCTAACTGCTAACCCTAACGCCTAACCCTAACCCTACTACCATAACCTGTATTTTTGAACCAATTATATTACAGTATATCCACTTTTTAAATTAGTTAATTTAAAGAAGTGGATTTAGTGCCCCACAGCAATGGTCAGGTCAGGTCAGTAGCAATGGTCAGGTCAGGTCAACTAGGGACCCAATGGTCGGGTGAACTATATATACCCTCTTCCGGCACAGAGGCGGTAACGAACAGCGTCCAACCCATGTCGTTCGGTGACATTGGGCCAGACGATCTCATCAAACCTTTTCTCCATCTCCAGATTGACTCGTCCCGAGGACGGCGCCGGAAAGGGTCTTGGTAGGGCGAATCTCGCCTGTACGTACTACACAGTAAGGTAATTAGCATGAATATTGCGCGAGATCGTGCCGAATCTTGCTCTGAGCGCTGAAAGGGCGCAATACATAGTAGATCGAAAGAGACTACGGATACGGAGTACGACATGGAAGAGAGAAGAGAGCAGACAGCAGAGACTGAGGACAGTCAGTCTATCTCTCACACTTCTCCTAGTGCCCAGCCCGACGCCCTGGCGGCCTTACTCACATTGGCCTGGGCAGCTCGGACTAGGCGCAGCCGTATCGCCATGTTCCCTGTTGGCGTCGTATCGCCCCTCCATGCCGAGTCCCAAAACTCGATCCTTGGCATTCCCTTTCCCTTTCCCAGACGCGCCCAGAAAGCATGCGCCCGACGGGGGCAGCCCGAGCCAAAATGCGCGCACAGGCGATGGCTGTCGGCTGTACTCCGTAGAGGTGGTCGTGGTGGTCGTGGTGATGGTAGGGGTCAGTAGAATAGAAAGCGTTCGGAGGAGAGAGATGACGGACGAACCAACTGGACAACAGATGACAGACAGCCTTGGACCAAGGTATGGATGACACTTTTTTTCATTCCTACCCTGATATGATGATGATCATGATAGACTGCCAGGCCGCCGACAGCCAGCAACAGACCAGACGCTTCATCTACGTCGAACCCATCGACATGCCGTGAGACACGTGCCCAGAAACGCCAATACCGCATCGACAGGGGCAGCCCTCATTGTCCCAAGATCAAGTTACGTTACGGCATCGTCGACTCGTACTAATCAGGAGTCCTCCGTCTAGTAATTATACTACTACGTATGTATACTACGGATGCTACGCATGTACACACACACACGACGCTGGAGCTCGCCGAGACACTTGACAAGACACTACGCTGCAACTACTCAGCCCGCGGCAACGTGCTCTCTTTCTTGGCTTGGCCTCTTCGTCTGCCCATCTGTGTTCGAGTGTCTGCCCGGTTACTTTGTAAGTCACCTACGGACTGTCGAGCAACTAGTCCATGTATCCTGGGCTGGAGACTGAGGGCCGTGGCCTCCTCCTCCTCCTCCCAAGACTCCACGACAGCCCATCCTCGCACCCATCACCACATTTCCTTGGCGGTCTCCGCCTCATTCATCAACCGGTTGCCACGCTGCCGTGCCATGGCCGCGATTGTCTCTTGCCAAGCATGCGCCCTCACGCCCAGCGTTCTGCCCATTGGTGCCGATGCCAGCGCCGTGCTCGCCAAACCTCTTGGGAGCGGGACAGGCGGAGCACAAGAAGAAAGCCATTCCACCTGGTTTTTCTCCTCTGGTCCCGTCTCCGTCGTCTGCCCTTATTTTCCTCCCGCTTGCCCTCTCTCGCGACCGTTCGTCTCGTTTTGTCTTATTTTCTTGAACTGAATCGCCAACCACTCTTGACTCCCCAGCAAAGGCGATACGATACGATACTACCAAGCAAACAACGAGACACGAGAGAGGACATACTCGGCCAGGCCAGACCAAGACCAAGAGCCAGCACGTCTTCGCCTTCTGCCAACAACCTGTCTCGTCCTGTCTTGTTCTGTCTAGACTTGACTTGACCTGCTGCTGCTGCTGCTGCTTGACTCAAAAGCGACAGATGCTGCTGTCGATGCCCCTCCATCTCGCATGACGCGTTGCGAGAACCCCAGCCGGTAAACATCCGCTCTCTGCTGGGTCCTATCCGAATAGACACACTATTCCCCCTCTCCCTTGCTGCCTGTTTATTATCTGAGGCCCATCGAGAACGGCTGCTGTCCGCTTCGAGGTGGCTCAAGTCCATCCGTCTGATCCATCAGTTGGTCTTGGCCTTTTTCGCGTTTTTTTTTTATCTTCGCATCGTCGGCCCTTCGTCTGGTCTGACGCTCGACACTCATCTGCATTTTATCTTGATACCCCTTGCGCCATCGCAGTATAAGAGGAGGAAGCGTACTACGGCTCGACGATACTACCGTCTGGACGAAGCTGAATGTCTTCCCACCGAACACCATCTCAAGTCTGATCTCCACCAGCACAACTCCACGCCACTATCACCACATCACACACTACACAGAGACACATCAGCGACCATGTTCTCACAATTATTGCTGTCCGCTCTGCCGGCGACATTACTTCTCTTCATCGCATCGACATCACCAGCATCAGCCGCCGCCATCCAGCCACGACAAGGGCCTGGCAGAGTCCACGACTGGATCACCATCGACCCGAACGGCCACCCAATAACCATCACTCCGACAGTCACCACCACAAATGGCGTCCTCACCACCATCAGCCCTCCGCCGTACGCCCTCACCGGCTCCGTCTTCACCGTCACCGCGACCAACGGCGCCTTGACCACGAGCACCGGCAACCCTCCGCCTCCGCAGGCCAGCAACACCAAGGGATACGGAGGTGTCTTTTCCGTATGCAACAACAACCCCGGACCAGACGGGCCCTTTTGCCAGCCCCGACGGGGTAGCACTCTCTACGTCGAGACGACGTACTACAGTAAGCTTAAATCCACCACCACACAAACCTCACGATACTTGACTCGCATCACCACCTCTAAACACCACCAAATACTAACCACCCACCACCGCACAGTCACCTGGGACACGAGCTTCTTCACAGACCCAGACACCCCCATCGGCATCGTCGGCTACGACGTCAGCAACACGGGCAACATGGACGCCGCGCCCGCCTTCTCCGTCACCAACATCCGCGGCGGCACCGGCTGGGCCTACTGGACCCCCAACTCGCGCGACCTCGAGGAGAAGAGCTCCAACAACATGACGCTCATCATGATGTACAACGACCCCCTCACCGACGAGCAGAAGAACGTCACCGGCCCCGTCTTCACCATCGTCCCGCCCCTCGACGACCCCAACTCCGGCTCCAGCCCGAACCTGCTCCCCATCATCCTCCCCGTCATCCTCATCACCCTCGCCATCGTCGCCGTCATGCTGTATCTCTGCTACCGCCGCCGCAGCCGCCGCGCGGCCGCCGCCGCCGCCGCCGCGGCAAAGTACAACGCGACCGTCGCCGGGCCAAAGGTCCGCACCGATCGCATGTCGGTGCGCAAGAGCGCCGCGGGCATCAGGTTGGAGCCGACGAGCCCGCTGGAGTCGCCGCCGCCAGAGTCGGGGAGGAACGTGTTCCAGGAGGAGGTGCGTAGGCAGGAGAGGGAGCGATCCTGATGCAACTTATGAACTCTTGTTTTTTTTTGCTGTTTTTTTTTTGGCGGGAATGAATGACTGATGTGTACATGACTCAAAAGGAACTGATTGATGAGAAGAGATCACGTCGAACCTGACGACGGTGTGGCTCGCGCGGTGACGACGTCCCGGCGGGTCTTGATGGGGCGAAGAAGAGAGAAGAGAGGGTGTTTATGACTAGATATGACGAATCAAGAAGGATGACGAACATCCCATTACAATCATCACGTCAACGTATCGATATCTTGTCGTTGACATTGGAGCCCAGCTTTGAAGCAAACTCTCAGCCTCGAGCCCCAGGTTAGCTGACAGAGACCGCCGGGGTGAGGTCGGTCTGCGTGTTCCAGTTGTGATTCGCATCTCACTAGTGATGAGCGCATCGTGATTGATTGATGTGTGACGTTGGATTGCTATAGTGCCAAAGAGACTGTTGAGAATGTATCAAAACAACTCCGTACCAGCGTCGTCAGCTCCGACAGTAAATGCCACCTATTTACGAGCTGTTCATTTACCGCTGGCATCTTCCTTGATCCTGGCTATTCTATTCAGCCAATATTCTGGCTGATCAAGTCGGTAGTCATCCGTGTGCTCGGGAGCTGAATCCTCGTCAACTCGCAGTGAAACGCCAAGCTCTTCAATGCCATCCCGGTTCTCCTTTGTCATTCTCTGCTCCGCCAACTCTTCCTCCACTTGCTCCATCCTCGCGGCCCAGTATGTCTTCATGAAATGCGAGAGCTGACATGCCATCTCGTCCAACTTCGCCTCAAATTCGGCAACCAAAGACTCTAATAACTCAATCAGGGCGGCGTCTTCTTCCCAGAGCTCCTGTATCTCGTCTTCTTCCTTTGGGCTGTACCAATTTTCACAGCATGTGTGGCGTATGGACAGTCTTTCAAAGGTTGAAACTCTCAAACACGTCGCTCTGAACAGAGACGAAGAGTTGCAGTGCTTTTCGAATGAAGAATAAAGAGTCATGTGCGGATAATACAAACCGTCTCTCCACAGCACCGTATACGGATGACATCCATCAACTGAGCAGGCACATCTGCAGCAGTCTTCGAATCCAACACGCTCGTCCAAACGAGGAACGGCTCCAATCAGTCGGTCAATGGTTGCTGCCAAATCCTCAACTTTGATGTCGACGCATCGAAAAAGCGAATGCGTTGCTGTGAAGCCCGGCACGAACTTCTCACTCCTACACTGGCGGTGCGGGTCGGCCCCGTGCTCGACGAGCCAGGCGAAAGATGCCGGGTGCGTCACCATCGTCGAAGGTGAGTTAGCACGCCAGTCGACTGAATCAAGATCGCGGAATCCTGCCGCAAAGAGCTGTCGGAAGGACCACTCTGCATTCTTCCGTCTGGAAACAATGTGAAACGTGGAAGCCGATCCCCATCCCAGACGCCAATCAAGCCTTGCCGCATCTTGTGTCACCGAGTAGGTCGGGATTTCAATGCGAAGCTTTCTGAGAGCCTGGACGACACCGTAGGTGTGATAATCTAGAACTGCTTCGCTGGAGATACCGAGTTTGTCCAGCAATTGCTGATTCAAGTATCTTGCAGCCAGATGAGCAAGCTGCCTCCGACGTCTGGCGAGGTGGGTTATTACCAATTCTTGACAGCGTGTTGTCGCGCTGTCGAACCGGATCATCCATCTCGAGTCATCGTGCCCATTGTAAGTGACCGCAATGGGACATGGACTCTCCAGCAGGATGGCTGTCGACCGGCTACACTCGCAAGTTTCGGGACATGGCGATGTAGATGTGCTCCGACAAGCCGACCTACTCCATCCAAAGGCATATTCTAGGCCGGTTTCTGCCCCTTCGTAGCGGTGGTCGTGGGCCTCCCAGAAAGACTCATCAAGTATGTCTGATGCGAGTTCCAAGCCAGCAGGCCACCTAATCAAGAGAGCCAGCGGTGTCAAGCCGAAGCCGTTGATTGAGCACAAGTCGGCTCTTACACTGCTGGTTCCTAGAACCTCGCATAACAACGATTGGTCCTCGTTGATAATAGCAGTAAATAAGTCGCTGCCATACCCTAATGTTTCGAAAAGGCCAGCGTCAGCATCTAGGGTAGCATCCCGAAAGGCGAAGCGTGCAGTCTTACATGGTGTGAATCCTGGATAAGACAAAACCAGCTGCCTCTGAGATGTAATCGTCAAGATGTTGACGTAGTCCGGTGGCTGGCAATAGCTTTGACGTTCGTACAAGTCAAAGATTTGATCGTCATCGTCTGGCCACAAGAGTCGAGCTGCCTGCAATTTTTTCCGCCTCCTGGTCATTGACTAGGCCATCCACTGTGCCTTCTATCAGTTCGTAACCCAAGCCGAAGAAAGAATGAAACGGTAGCCTGTTGGAAGTCGATGTGAGCTTTTCCTCAAAATCCCCGGGTGGGAGAGGTAATCCTTACCATCCATCGCAGTCATCCCGATCTATTGGAACCCCCGCAAGACACAAAAACTCTAGAATAGGCAATGGCCAAAAGTCTGAGTACCCAGTGTCAATTCTGGCGGCGGTGTGAATCGGCGTGCTGCCCCAGCGGTCTGTATCGAACGGCGAGGCCTTGTTGGTCGTAAACAGCCAATGTAGAGACTTGACTACTTCGTGCGCAACGATTGAAAGATCTGCAGAGCGCAGATGCCAGGGCGCCCTGTACAGAAGATTCAAAAGGTCCTCGGCCGGCGAGGACGCTCGAACTGTAAAGATTGTGAGCGAAGGCGAAATGCTCAAGCCGCCAGCCCCCGACATGGACGACATGGTGACAGTAACGGCTGTGGATATCGCCATCCGGAAAGCTCTGGCAGAGAGCCCCAGAGTCCAGGTACTGCTCGCGTTGTTGAATTGAGCATAAACGCAGTCTGTCCTGTGGGCTTTGTTGCTGGCAACCCGATGCTGCAGGAATCCAGGGCCGAATCTTCGCTCCGTCGTCTTTGCAGAACGTCTGAGGTGGCAATGACACTTGAAGCCGTTCATCGCGGCGCTTTTGAAGCCGCCAAAGGCACTGGGCCGAAGGATGCCTGGATGATGAACGAGATCTGCGTTCCGGCGTACCATTTGCAGTGCGTCGGGTTTGGAGATCAGCTTTTGACATAGATGTTGGGGATTAGAAGATCGCAGTGCTTGGAACATTTCCCGCACTTCGTTGATTCCGGCGGCGGAGGACTCGGCCATTATTCGGATATCTGACAACGTCGACAAGCTGTCTGTGGCGTGCTGCTGGACCTCGGACATGACTGTAAGAGATCTGTCCATCTGCTGACGAGCTTGCGGGAGGAAGGTCCGTAGTTGGGAAGACATTGTTGAGACGTCCTCTGAGATCAATACCATCGACGACTGGCCTTGAGAGGATGTCAAGTGAACCTCGCTTAGCTTACTCGCAAGGTCGGCGTTGGTCGCTGAGAGGGTCGTCTCGATGGTTGATAGGGCGTCGCCAGTATTCAAAGATAGCTCGCTACAAATCGTCAGTCGATCTCAACACTTGAAGCTGCATTATGTGTGATTGCATACAGCTGCACCGCTTGGAGTGCGGATTGGATAGCCTCATTCGAGCTGCGCAGCCGGCTCTCGAGGCGCTCCATGTGGTCGCGTCGGAATGGGTAGAGTAGTCTTGCTTTCTGGTTCTTCAACTTCTCCCCGATCGAGCTGGATGGACCATCGATGGCCCTCAGTTGTTCTGACAGCTTCTCAAGCAGGCCGAGCTCTTCTTTCGCCGCCTCCATAGCGCCTTCAATCGTTGCGGCTCCAGCTGCGCTTGAGGCCGTAATGCGAGCTTGAAGACCTTGTAAACGCATCAACAGCAGCTCCATAGACTTGCAAAGACGTGTAGCCGAATCAACGTCTTCTTTGCGGCCCTGGATGCCATCGAGGTAGGTGTAGACCCCGGAGCAGACCTGGATGCCCAGGGACACGACTCCGACGACGGTCCCCAGAATATCTGCCATCTTCTTTTCCGGGCACACTCGGGTATGGTTCGAGAAGCGTTTGTTTCGGTAGGTCTTCGGAACTTGGCTAATATTTGGGGGAGATACAAGACTGTGGTTGATGGTGCTATCACCAAATTGAACGGCAAAAGATTGGCGACGGGTAAGCCGAGAGCCAAGCCGGAGATGCGGGGTCAGAGACTTAAGTCTGCCCAAGATGCGGTCTCATCATGTGTAAGGTAGACTGCCTACAAGGCGACTGGCAGCCTTATTGAGGCTTGGCTGCTATGCATCGCCCATCTGTCCAAGCGACATGACATGTCAGCCCATGATTCGCCGACGATATTGAAGTGGTTGCCTGTCAGCTTACCGACGCCACACAATCACCGGGCTCGTCACTCTTGTTGCAAGAATACGCTTGACTGGTATACTGCTGCTTTGTGGTGTTTGTTTCTGCTGCTGCTTCTGCTTATCCTGACAAAGACCTGTGGTGGTCACAAGTAGTTGTGTGGGCATGCTCTCTTGAGCGTCGTTTGACTCGGCATACAATGATCATAAGAAGCGCGCCGCACTTAAAACCAACAGAACGCAGTTTCTTAAAATATTATTTGCAAGAGTTTAAGCTGAATCCAAACAACCTGTGCCACCCCAAAGACGGCCGGCAGCGGAAAGACGGCGACTGATTCTGCGTAGCCTGATATTGTGCCATGCGGGAGCCCCTTTGAAAGGGCCACGAGGATCCCAAAACACCAAATGTTTTCTCACCCACGCGATATGACTTTCTTCTGACTGAAGCTGCAACAACAAGTGCACCTGCACGTACGGTGGACCCCTCTTTTGAAGGGGTCTGCCTTCCCATATACTTTTACAAGCGACGTAGGAATACAACTCAGCTTCCCATGACATTTTACCGGTCAAAAACATCATTCGTCGTACATAATGTAAGTATTGAGAAGGTTACGAGAGATTCCATGTTGTGTTGCGACCCCTGTGGCTACCTTGGACATACAGAGGTATTGCTATCTGGCCATCCGATAGCAGCATTCTTCCGAGAGACTCCCCCTGCAACTCTTTCTGTGCCTTTAACCGCGAATATTGGTCCCGGTGGGCCCGGTGGGGGTAGCGGGAGTATTGAAAGGAGGGGAGGTTCTGTTTGCACGAAGCGATGGCTTAGATCAAGAAAGCCTCAGCTGTCACGGTCGTCGACGTGGTTAGCTTACCGATTGCACCATCAGTCGCAGTCTCCACCACTATTAAAACGTTAGTCATTTCGTATTCTTTCGAATGTGTCAAAAGGCAGCGTCTCACATACTTCTTGGACATTGCGCCAGCCTCTGAGTCGCTTCGACACCATGGGGTAACGCTGGTTATTTCCCATGTCCCTCTTCTCGCAGCCTTCACCTTTCAGCCCACATCTGAGAAGCATTACTTACTACACTATCTCCAAGTGTTGTCGCAGTTGTTCCAGACTTGTGTCACCATGTATATGTTTTGTAGACTAGAAACTCGACCATCGACTCACAAGTATAGTGCCAGCAGGCGGGTCTTGGAAGCAGTGGGCGATGAGCATCGCAGAGCCGCAGTTTGCAAAAGCGGCAAAAGCGAGGGTGTTGGTAATCTTTATGGTTGTTAGGAAGTCATGGAAGCCAAGAAGCAGAAGTACAACGTGTCGAAGTGTCAGGTAGCAGTGGTTTTACCAAGTGCGAGGTGAAAGGTCTGCTGTTTTATTACGCCCCGCGTACACAGTAGGAATCAGTAGCCGGACGTTATATCAGACCGGTATGACCGTCTTGTGTATCGAAGTTTTAAGGAATTCTATTCTCAGGGACACATCGTTATGCGGGACGAACAGTTCATCCACATCAAGTAGGACTCACTGGTGTAAACCCTTCTCCGGTTGCTCTTTGGCTAATTGAATACCCGTTTAATTGTTTTGACTTCTTCGGTATTCAGACATATCAATGAGACATGACATCGTGATACAGTCTGGTAAAGACTAAGCCGCCGTCACCTGGCATAACAGAAACCTCAAGCTCAAGTCTTGACGTGGGCGGGGCACTGCCACAAAATCAGCGCCGTCAGTTCGAAGTGAGCAGTGGTGACCTGAGTTAGTCACAAGGCTCCGTCTCCGAGACCTTTAGGAGACATTGATTGCTTCTGAATTACTGGAGGAACTTGAATCTTGATTTGTTGACCCTGACATTGAGCGTCACCCAGCTAGGAGGCTTGCCAGTTCTTGAGACGCATGATACTTGTATATATTTGTTGTGAGAAGACCTTGGTTCACGCCGCTGATTTTGACTTAAGTAAATTTATATTATAGGCACGGCAGGAAAGCTAAGTTAGTTAAAGATAAGTGCTGACATACCTGTTCACATTATGATAGAGACTTAACCAAAATCACGACCTCCATTCTCCTCGAAAGTAGACGAAACTTTTCAGTGAGTCATCCACTACACTGCACATGGCAACACCATCAGAGGAGTTACTACGTTACTTGCGTCGTTCAGATCGTCGTAAGACTCAGAGTTTAGCTAGCTCCAGATTTTTGGGATCACTGGACGAGATGTCTGGAGACCCTAATATTGGTGTTCCAACAAGTAGGACATTAAGCAGAGTCAATGTTTGGTGGTGTTAAATGATAAGACGTGCTCTTGCGACTACGAAACCACAGAAGGATGAGGCTGTGGCCAGCTCACAGTACCTCTGCATCGTGCATCCTTAAACTAGACTACATACATTTGCGAAACTTAACTGAAAACCTGGCGCCCTTATACACAGTTCTAGCTGCTTGTGAGTTGTGAGACTTGAAGAGGTTGTACTGCACGGCTCCCCATTTCGACGGAGTGGGAAGGAGGAACTTGATACTGACATCCAACTGTTGAGGGTAGGTGGGTAGGGATCTGTTGGCAAACTGCCGTAGCACCCTTTTCTAAACCACAAGTTTTAGAGCTCACAGGCCAAGCTTATAGACTGGAGTATTACGCAGAGGTCTTAGGCTCAGAAAAGGCGCAAGTCCGTATCAATACGAACCTAATCGAAATCTGGCTGGCAGTTGCCGAAAATATGATGAAAGGTCGTCTGAGCAAGTGCTAGAGCCATAACTTTCACATCCTTACAACCAGACGAGCATAATTCTCGTCCAAGTGTGCAGCCGTCAACCAACCTTGACCTTTAACAGCATCATTTAGAGTCCTGGTAACCATCTGCCGGTAGTAAAGAGCTTGTAGCTTTCAGCCATAGCCCGGAGGAAACTGCAGTAGAGCTGATTTGCGTCATCAGAGGATTCAGAGCGAGGTTTGGTGTCCTGAAAGTCGCTATAAATGTAGAAGAGTATAGAACTTGGTTGACCGGGAATTAAAAAACAGATATATTGATAATTTACTGTTACTCGAAGCGAAGCCGAAGTATTCGGCGTCTCCGCCGAACCCTCGATAGTTAGTTGCCACTGAAAAGAAGCACAACTAGAACAAATCAACTTGTATTACAATCTTTCCACGTGGCAACCTTGAGTTTGCCATTCTCAACAGTAGTCTCGTCCTTTTCCGAACACTATTGGTCGTCTATGCCCTCATTAACACTACAGTTTGTACTGAATGCAGTTGTCATAGAATTTGTTCGTGTTTCGCTGTGTCTTTTCCCTCTATAATTCATGTTATCGTCTGAAAGCTGGGATTCCACAAGCTCCGAGTTTGTCGCGCTGGGATTCGTTTTCGGCTATAGTGAGAACTGCCTGAAGTCAAATGAGGAAGCGTGAATATGCTGCTTTTGAGGGATTTGAGTGGAGAAGAGACATTTTTCATGTTCATAATCCTTTGTGACAGTATATGTGAGGTGTTTTGATTAGAAGAAACTTGATGCCGGACGTGATGGCGAATTCAAGTATTGACTATCTTACTATCTTGACCGAGGTCAAGAGGGGGTCGCCGCGGCCAAGGTGGCGACTGATGGAGTCACCCAAGGCAGGCAGGCTCCTTTGGCGTCTTGGCAACGATGGTAGGTCAAAAACGCGAGCAGACGGAGAGCAGATGCATGAAGTGGCCCATGTGGACGAGAATGGCAAAAGCTCCTATGCTTGACCAGCCAGTCGGGTAGGAGCTAATGACATTCCTTTCAAGAGACGCACCATTTCTCCGCTTATTCGCCGGTCATTAGACCGATCGGTATAGTTGCCGAAGAGCTTCGGAGAGCCGGTTCTGCGGTTGGATGTGAGCGAAGCGCATAAACATGTACGTATTCAGTCGAGAGGGCGCATCTTGGCCGACGAACTTTTGGAGTTTCGGTGTGGATTGAGGGATTGAGGACCTTGATGGCCCGGCCCGCCTCTGGCGGCTGGGCAAACCCGGAGCGGAACAAGGACATTGGACAAGGACATTGAACATGGATATGGACATGGACATGGACATGCTGGGGGTGTGGCCACCAACCTCGGCGTGGGGGATGGGCTGGATGGCGACCTTGTGCCTGTAGCTTCTTTATTCTTACATCTCCGAGGTTAACAAACGGATCACTTCTGTTTGTGCCAGGGCATGGGGCTGGAGCCTGGAGAGTATCCGTACACAGTAGAGACTGGCTGGTGATCTTGGTTGTGGATGAGCGGGCACGTTGCGATGTCTCTCAAAGTCTTGGCGAGCTGAGGGACCAGCCACCAGGACCGGCCGATTGACGCTCGTAAACATGTTTCCTCTTGTGACGTGACTCTGGTGAGGTACACTTGGGTCGTCGCGCGCCCATGCCTGACCAGTTAACATCTTGGCAATGCGACTTGGCCCATCCCGCATCACCGGGCATATATACCATCCCTTGCCACGAATTCGCCATTGCAGCCTGTTGCTTCTTCTACTTACGCCTTTGATACCTCATTCGTTGATATTGAAAAGTTCATCGTCCTGCCTGCTCCCGAAGTAGCCTGCCATTCGAACATCGTAATCCCTCATCCACAACAATATCGCCACCATGAAGGCCACCCAGATCCTCTCTATCCTCGGCCTCTCTGCCATTGCCATGGCCCAGAGCCTTGCTCCCTCTCCCACCGAGTCGGTGGGCTGTGAGCCCCATGACACACATGCAAGTCTCATGTCAGGCCATAGACCTGTCCTCTGAAGCTGACAGCGAACAGTGGCATTGCGAGGGTCCCCGCGAGTCTGGTACATCACTGGCTGCTTCGGTCACCGCTGCTCCTTCCGGAACTACCCTGAGCACCACTGTTGTTGTCACTACCACCGCTACCGAGGACCACGACCACGACCACGACCACGACCACGACGAGGGTGACCACGATCACTCTGGTACCGGCGTGTTGCCTCCTTCGCCCACCGAGTCTGTTGGCTGCGAGGCGCACAACGATCATGTCTCTAAGCCTCTATTCCGTTATTGCTACGTATTTCGATGCTAACTGTGAATAGTGGCACTGCGATGGTGTTGCTTCAACCACCGGCGCGTCCGGTGCGGCCGTGACCACCACCGTCGCGACCACCGCAGCTGCAGGCACCAACGCCGGCAACAGCGCTTCTCCTTCTTCTACCAGTGTACCCGCCGGTGCTGGTCGCGCTGGTTTCGGTGCCGCTGCCATCGTTGCGGCTCTCATGGCTCTGTGAGCGACTTCAGACTGGCCGGAAGTCAAAGGCGCCAAGTTCGCTTGGGGATAGAAAAGGCTCTGCGATTTCGCATTGATGGACATGAATGGGGATGGATCTTACGACTTGGACGGAGGGATACGAAAATGCATTAGTTTTGCTTCTCAGCTATGCGCGTTCTGCGCTCTTAAGGTACCCTCGACGATGGAGAGGGATAATGTTGTACAATCAATCACACTATGAAACCACACCTTTGCATTACTTGACTCCAAACCGTGCGCTAAATTCATCCAAAATACCCCTTCACGTAATGAATGCAGAGAGTGAGCTAAAGACTGCTTCGAAACCGCGAGTAGTGGTGCCGTTTCAACGCATTTTATACTCGATCCAATGACTCAGTTGTGATGGCCCCTGCACCTCTGTGGCTCTCTCAATCTCATCCCATCATCTCACAGCACCCTGAGGCGTGCACGTCACCGGTGTCAAAAGGGAACACAGACACAAGCCAAGACCCGATAGAGTGGTTAAGCTTACGGCAACAGAAAGTCAAAATGCGACCCTGATGTCGACGGGTGAGTGCACATCACCCGGGGAAGCTCATTCGTAGCTCATCCGTTGCAGGAGTTCGTCGACGCCTCCGATATCAGGGTCGTGAGGTTCTCAAGGTGCCTGTGCCAGATTCACGATATCGCACACAGTGGGCTCAGGAAACAGAGCGCAGAGGTGGCAACGGACCGAGGCACATGCGGAAATTCCTTTGAGGGTCTCATCCTGGCTGGTGCTGGCGCTGCGTTCGAGAGGTGTGTCTCAGTCGTCATGGTCAGCCCTCACCCATGCGGTTAATGTGTCTTGACGTGTCCTGCAGGTCACAACAGCGGCCCAACATGGGAGTGAAGACGCTTGTCGCACAACAAAAGTGCCCGACGTGGACGTCGGCCTTGGTTGAGATGGAAGTCCACGGGACGCGCGAGGTTGGAACTGGCCGCTCTAGTGGGTTCTCGGATGGTCTTGGCGGTGGTGATGAATGGCTGATGAGCTGGAAATCGTGTCAAAATTCGGCCTTTTTTCTTTCAATATTCCAACGTTGCCATCGACGCCGTTGGTTGAAGTGCTGCAAGTCAGCCTCTTTAACGTCTTGGCATGCAGTCGCCGCCACCTGCTGGCCATCAAGGTCGCGAGAGGCGAAGAGGAGAGGCAGACGAGGAAGAAAGGAAGGGAAGGAACGACGTTGAGCGTTGGAATGTGGTTGCCGTTGCAACTTGCGGTTGCAGTCAGAAAAAGGCCATCAAGGTCCTCTTACTGACGTGCATATGGACGGCGCCATTGGCTAAGAACACAGGTGGATCCGAGTCTCGGGACCCCACCAGCACGCTCGCTAATGTACGTACTCGGATAAGTCAGCAAGATGTTCCAATCACATCAGGAAGGAGCAACACCAAGCAAGATCGTGACTGCCATCTCGGTCTAGCAAGACCATCCGGGTCCTCAAGCTCAGCCTTGGCAACGGGTCCCTCAGCCTTGGCATTGGGATAGCGTTGTCTTATGCTTCTTCTTAGTCTTCTCATCTTTCTTTTGCCTTCACTCGAACCCTGTGAGACCCTCACTCAGGCATGGGCAAATCCCACAGTTCCACCGACGGCGACCACGAAGCCGCTCCCGGCTGGCATCGTCCCACACCCGTGGATCGACTTCACGCTGGACCGTCACTCACTTGGTCGTCATTCGCTCCAGTAAACACCGAGCTCTTTCCAGCCCGGTCATCCATACACACACACATGCCACCCACGTTGAAGGCAAGCGGGAAGTTCATGGCACGTGGAGACGATGCAGAATGAGCTAGCAGGCATTCTTTTCGGACACACGACTGTGTTGCGTAAGAGGAAACATAAAGGCGAAGACCAGTGGTCATACGAGGGAGGAACGTGGGTGAGAGTCTAGGTGAGAGACCAGCAAAGAGGATCAGAGACAATGAAAAATCGAGAATACATGGCATTTCGCGCAGGGGTCTAATCCGCCTCTGGACTTCTTTGCTCTTTCTGTCATTGTCCTTATCGCCGCACGCATCCATCTCCTCGACATCTCACTCACTTTTCAGACACTACCTGCCAACCTGGTATCCCACTTATTCCGCACCTTCTCCTCGCCGCCTTCGTCGGCCGTCGCCCAGGCGTCGACTTCCTCATCCCTATTGAGGCATACTCCCGCGAACCATCGGAACTTCCCTGTCAACCTTCTCGGCACCGCGTCTCGGCGTTTCTTCCAGGTCGAACTGTCTACCTCTTGGTCGCTCCCAAGGTGCTCAATCTCTCAACCTTCATGTCATAAAACACCCGACAGACGACCACATCGATAAGCCGCATTCTAAGACCTGCGACCTGCGACATATCTTCAGCCGAGCACGGACAAGCATCCCTCCATCGTAGCAATAACCTTGTCCCGTCATCATGGTAAACTTCTTGGCTCCTGCACTGGCCGCGGCTCTTTTGGGCACTGCTTCCGCCACCCTCGTCGCACGTCAGACGGCTGCCAGCACGACGTCTACCGGAGCTCCCTCGGCCGTCACCGACTGTGCCGTCACGTCGTCTACGCAGTGAGTATTCAGTCTCGTCAATGTGATACATAATCACCAGGACGCCTACTGACTCTCGCTTAGAATCTGCAAGGCCGGTACTACAGAGTTTAGAATACTATCTACCCCTAGCAGCGCCCTGCCAAGCTCTTACACAGGATGCCATCTCCATGCCACCGAAACGTGAGTTCTCTTATCCCCATGCGTGGTCATCAGCTGTCTCATTGTCCTCCAGATACTGCTTTTACAATGGCCAGAGAGGTGAAGTCCTCATCGAGGCTGTCAATGCTCCAGCAGCCACTGCTGTCACTACCACTGCTGCTGCTGCCGCAACTGGTGCACCGACCGCCGTGTCCGACTGCCACCTCCATGGAGTGACTGTGTAAGTGCTGTCTGTCTAATTTGACGACAGCATCACTAACATGTGCCCAGCTTCTGCATGTGGGGAACTTCCGAGTACCAGGTCATGACTACACCCACAAACACGGCCGCCGATGCCATCCCGACGGCCTTCACCGACTGCCACGCTCACGGAACCGACACTTACTGCATATCCCCCAGCGGCGATGACGTCCAGATCGTTGCCGAAGGCGCCGAGGACTCCGACACGGACACCACCGGCGAGGAGCCCCAGGAAGAGAACTGCCACTTCCACGCCGGCGTCGAGCACTGCGTCGGTGCCGGCGAGAGCGAGAGCGGCGGCACCAGAAACTGCGAAAAGGTCACCCGTGACTACAACATCCCGCTGCGTGTCGGTCTCATCTTTGTCATTCTCGTCACCAGCGCGTTCGGCGTCTACTTCCCCATCTTCATGATCAACTGGATGCCTACCAAGACGCATGTGCTCTTCCTCATCTTGAAGCAGTTTGGCACTGGTATCATCATCTCCACGGCTTTCGTCCATCTCTACACCCACGCCCAGCTCATGTTTGCCAACGAGTGTCTTGGTGCACTCAGCTACGAGGGAACAACGTCCGGCATCGTCATGGCCGGTATCTTCCTCTCGTTCTTGGTGGAGTACATTGGCAAGCGTTTCGTCATGAGCAACGAGGCCGCCAACCCTGGTACAGTCTCTCGTTTTTCCCCCGAGACCGTGTCAGTCCTGGTTCTGGAGTGCGGTATCATCTTCCACTCCATCTGTAAGTCCTCCGCCGTCAAGTGCACATACGAATCCAATGCTAACACCCCTAGTGATCGGAATCACCCTCGTCGTCGCCGGTGACACCTTCTTCCTCACCCTCTTCGTCGTCATCCTCTTCCACCAGATGTTCGAGGGCATCGCCCTGGGCACCCGCATCGCCCAGCTCGGCCAGCGCCCCCCCACCGAAAAGACGAACCACCCCACCGCCACCGAAATCGAGACCGAAATCGAGCAGACCGCCTCCCCGACCCCCGACAGCCTCAACAGCCTCAAGGCTCCCAACTTCTCCCTCGTCAAGAAGCTCATGCTCGCCACCCCCTTTGCCCTCGTCACCCCCATCGGCATGGCCATCGGCATCAGCGTTCTCCAGCAGTTCAACGGAAACGACCGCAACACCATCATCGCCATCGGTACCCTCGACGCCGTGTCTTCCGGTATTCTCGTCTGGGTTGGTGTTGTTGAGATGTGGGCCGAGGACTGGATGCATGGCGATGCGGAACTTCTTCGTACCAGCCCTCTGGTCACCTTCTTTGCTGGGTTTGGTCTGCTTGCGGGTATGATTATCATGAGCGTCCTGGGCAAGTGGGCTTAGGCTTCCTTGGTGTGGTACTGCAAATGATTGAAATGGTAATGAGTACGTGGCGCTTCTTGCTTGGAGCTGGTCGAATTCTTCGAGTTGGAATGCGATCGAATCAGGGAAACGGAGATGGAAAAGTTGCGCATGGTCGGGTCGGTTTGTTGTCCTGGATAGATTTTATACCCAAATGCATTGTAATGGTCCCGTTTGCTTCGAACTTGAAAGTAACAGTGAAACCGGCGATGCAGAAGTGTGCCACTCTCCCTTTCCTACAGCTAGTGTCGTGCTTCTGCTCCAACTCCTCACATTTCTTCAGCCTCCCAACCAGAGTTGCTCTCTTGTAGGACAGCAGGCCTGTCATCGCCTTAAACCACCAGGCCATCACGTACTTCTTCATCTCCATCTTCATCGTGGTCCTCGAACATTGGTGGCGGCCACGGGTTCTCCGGTGTAATCCTGAAGGCATGCCCTCGCTCAATCAAAAGCTCGATCCATTCTTCTATCTTCATTTCCTCCAAGTTTCCTTGCTTCTGGTGTTTTGCCAACAATGCCGACAAGTCATCGTCGCCGAAGTCAAAATTCTCGTCTTCGTAGCATTTCGATAGCAGATGCTCCAACTCTTTGGTGCCAGCAACATCTTTGATTCTCAAGCGCAACCCATTCAAATAATGAAGTGTAGGGTGAGAGTGGAACGTAGGTATGTCAATGGCTAATAGCCTTGGTGCTTCGTTTGTTTTGTTCGAATGGCCGATCATTGAGTCGACGGGACGCTCCACATGCAGTGTGATTGAACGATGTGCCGATACTTTTGAAGCGTTTAAGTCAATCAAACTCTCAAAGAGCCACCTGTCTCCCTTATTACTCCAGGTAAGCGTTCCCAGAGGATGAAGGTCTAGCTGGCGGTAGGCCTCGATCAAGTCCGAAAACAGCTTCGGCCCATCGATGGACCCATACATGCGTGAAAATGCCTTTGCTTGGGGAAGCGGCCTTCGCACGCAGATATCGAGCTGAGATTTCTGAAATGAATTTTGCAACAATACCTTGGCATGGTTTGGGTCTCTCGATAGCAGCTCATAACACGCTCCTTTCGGTTGGTGTGCTTGTTCGTGTTCGCGGTACCAAGTCCCAAGTCCCACCGGTAGCCCGTCGTAAGACATGTGTTCTTCGTATAAATGGGCATACTGATCTATAGTTGTAAATCTCATCCAGGAAAACGAGTTTCCGCCCAGAGGTATGCCAAATAGGCAGGAGAGGTCCTTCGGCATGTTGAATATTTGGCGACTATACTCAGGGCATAGTCTGTCAGCCCCATGCGGGACATAAAGCCCAGAAAGTCGCCTGAAGAAATTGCCAAGAAGTGGCCGCCGCCAGCGCCTTCCTCGCGACATCCTGTAAGTCCTGATCGTCCTTGGTCAGGGGAGCAGATGCCTTGTTCACGGATTCTTGTGCGTCCCCGAGCAACTTCGTGAGGTCTTCGTTCTGTTTCGCAAGGCTGGGATCGATCGTGCCCGAGTCGAGTATGTTCTTTGCAATTGTGATTGTACTTTTTACCGAACCAACAAGTTGAAGGATGTTGCAGGCCAGCCCGAGGGCCGCGAGGGGTTCGAGTCCCGACATCGCGTCGTGTCCGATGAAGTTGGGAGCCCAAGATCGCGAGGCGAAAGGGGAAAAGGAAAGAGGAGAAGTGTCGGTCATGGAATGAGATAGGGAGGGGGGTTTGCCACAAATGCGTGTTACCGTGCAGCCAGCGCAGAACATTGTCGGCCAATAGACGATGCCTGGCTGCTTACGGGTTGCATGAAGGCAGCCTATGATGTTGGATATCACACACATTTTATGCGACTCCATGGCGCAGCTAAGCCCTCTCTCGTCGGCCCAGTTCGCCTGACGCTTCGCCTAGGCAAGGAAGCTCGCTGGCATCACTTTCCAAATGCACTCAAAGCTGCGCCACTTCTATGGTATTGGTGGAAGATAAGTTGACGAGGTTTTCGAACTGTTTGACCAGGCCTTTGAGGCCTCTCTTTCCGACTGTCCCAGGCTCACTCCTCGGAGTTGCTATCGACTTGAAACTGCCTCCTATGAGATGTCTTACTCGAGTCTTACTCGAGGGTGAAGTATCACGTCTGAGAGTGCCAATAAAACACGAACCCTGTCATAACCTAGGCTCGACCGAAATTCTCCAGTTGCCGCCTTTTTCTTTTTCTATTTCACTACAGTAAACGATCTGTTTGACTGGCATAATTATGGAAACTTCAAATCTGACTTGGTCCGCGCCTTGCACCCTCTTGCACAGTAAACAAACAAACCAGTTGCTTCAGCACCTCGACCCTTCCTCCTTCCCACGAAGAACCTCCAGCAACTGCGTTCGGTTCAGTGCCACTTCCAAGTCGGCCTCCTCCTGGGCGTCGAGGCTCTTCAATCCATCCAGCTGGCGGTAAGTGAGCACCCCATTACTCAGTATCAGCCTCCATGTCTCTTCAATGTCGTACATTTCCAGATCGACCACAAACTCAGTTCCTTCAACGCCAGCTTTCTCGCCGTCGACTTGTACCGAGAGAATCTCGAGCCATTGTGCAACTGTCAGTGCCGGTCCCAACGGTGTGCGACCACCGCCGAGCAGACCCGGCCCCTCGCCCGTTCGAAACTCTTTGGCGGCGACGAGATAGAAGTTGCGCCATGTCGCGTTCTCTGCGCCGTAACCGAGGATCTCGAACGCGGTCGCTAGAAGCAACCTCGACCTCTCGTGGAAAGGGCACGCGGCTTTAGCGTGACCGAGCAACGTTGCTGCGAACCGAGCATCCCCCTTGTTGATGTACTTCTCCGCCATGTCGCAGAGAATCTCGATGCCTCCGATACAGTCAATGTACCGCTCCCCCTCCTCCTTGGGAGGGTACTGCCACAGATGAGACGGGTTGCCATCGAACCAGGTCTTGTACTTTTGGTATATCCCCTGCAGAAATGTCAGACGAAGCCGTACTTCAGCTGATGAAAGACGTGGATGAATACCTTGACGTTGTGTGAGAGACTGCCGTAGAACCCGCGACAGTGCCACGCCTGGGAGATGTTGGGAGGTAGTTCCAGGCGCTCTGCGATCTCGGTACCGGTCAAGCCGCTGTTCATCAGCCGGACAGTCTGATCGTGAAGAAAGCCATACATGTCTCTCTGCTCTGAGAGGCGAGTGATCAGCTCCTTCTGCCCGAACGTCGGCCAGCTGTGGCTCCCAAAGACAACATCAGAGTTGTAGCCAAAGATATAGATGGCTTCGTCCAAGTAGCGAGACCAGGCTTTGGAGTCACGCACTTGAGCGCCTCTTAACGTGACCTGACAAAAAGTCAGCGAAGCTGGAACGATACCCCAGTGGACACTCACGATATTGTGCATGCAGTTCGTCGTAGTCTCAGGGATGCCTAGTGCTCTGAAGTCCGGAAAGTGAAAGTTGATCTCGGCTGGCGCCTCAGTTCCAGGTACCATCTGGAAGAAGATCCGTACTCCATCAATGATGTGCTCTTCGCCAGTTTTCTGAATCAGAATGTTTGGCGGGATGAGCGACGTGGTTCCCGTACTCGAGGCCATATCCAGATCGGTGCCAATGTGTCCCTTTGGACCCCTCGAGAGTGCTCTGCCATACATGTATGCACCGCGCTGACGCATGGCAGGACCAGCAATCATGCTTTCGCTGAGAATTGCTTCCATGAAGCCCTCCGGAGCGATGATGGGCAGTGATGGATCGGGGCTCTGAGGGATAACCCCCGCAGCTCCCATCTGTCTCCATGTCAGCGGTCACATTTACCATAGTTGCCAGCTTTGCTGCGTCTTTATCGCTTACATAGTGGTCTCCATGGCTGTGGCTGTAGAGCACACCAGTCACGCGGCGGTGCGATCCGCGATGCTGTTAATACAGCTCCAAATCCCGCCTTGGCACATTCGCAAGAAACCAAAGGATCAATGATGATGATCCCCTCCTGTCCTTTGATTATCGTCGTGTTGGACAGATCAAATGCTCTGATCTGGTAGATATCCGGAACAATCTCATATAGCCCCTGCTTCGAGTTGAGCTGGCCTTGGCGCCAGAGGTAAGGGTGCGCAGTGTCGGGGCATTCGCCCTAAAGGAACTTGAAGTCATCAATATTCCAGACAACATTGCCTTTGCTATCTTTGATAACACCCGGCTCCAGTGCAGCAATGAAGCCCCGGTCGGCATCGATGAAATCACGCCTGTCGTCGAACGAAGGTTCTGCAGACATCGTGAGGAGTTGTCGGCGGTTCGGTGGTGGGCTTGCAGTTCCGTCAAAGCTTGAAGCAAGCAGATATGCTCAGTAGTAGACAGCGTGAAGACTCCATCTGAAGCAAATTTATTTTTCAGATCCACGTTGCAACCTGCATTTGTTCATCATCAAGTGGTCTCGGATCAACTCCGACACCTCTGGGTGCCTGTTTCGGTCTCTTTAATGCCTCTTTTTGGTTAGTGTCTCAATCACCTCGTTCGGCAAGACGGTAACCATCTTCATTTGACTTGGAAGCATCGTGTGTGTTCTTTCGTGTGGCTTCACTTTTGTCACGCTTTTTGCCATGCTCGTCGTTGCTTCCCCCTCCCCTCACTCTTGAGGTCATTCCTTACTAGTTAAAGCCGCTCATATGATGAGGCATACGAAATTAGGTCTGTGATGGAAGCAAGCGTCTCATAGCGTGGCTGTGTTTTTTGTAAACCCAGGCTACATGTATGACTTCTCCCCTTTCCTTCATGAGTGTAAGAGTGAGCCAAGTGGGACTCCCATCAGAGTCCGGAATCTCACTGCGTTTGTTTTTGGTTACATCTACTGATTTATCCGAGAACCTCGTGATTAAATTAGGAGCAAACGTATGAAGACCATGCCAATAGCAGATGTGCGCCAGTTCGTCCAAGGAAAACGTGCAACTATACTGTTGCGCAAACCGGTTTATGAAGAGTTCTTGGCCGTCCCAAAATCACATCGTGAAACTCGTCAAATTCGGGGCTGCCGATGAAGTTGTTCGTATTAGACCCAACGGCGTAAAATGAGAAAGGCTCGAGTAGTCGTTTCCATCAATCGTGATCACAATCAAGCGCGTGTTTGACCAGATCACCCGCCCCGTGCAAGCAGCAGCGAACGCGACGAACCATTTACATCTACGAAGCATCCGTGGAACTATTTCACGAACAGCGCTCAGAAGCAGGGCTCATGAACGACCACCGTGCCGGCTCGCCTCATCGCGAGTCACCAAGTTCAACCGCAAAAGGAACACAAGCGAACCATTCTCACCAGGTCATAATGAACAGGCCGTGCTGTACCTCGGCCTTGACGAGTGAATCACCCGATATCCGGCGCATCGATATTTCTCGGAAACTTCAAGAAACGACGAATGGCGCGGGCGGGAGAACAAGGTGACGCCCGCATTCCCGCACACGGGTCCCACGTTCTCCCGCTCGTCTGGAAGGCGGGCCAGTGCAGATTCGACCGTGAACCTTGACGCTTCGCTCGCTCGCTTCGGCATGGAAGGGTTTGGAGTCATTCTCGATGCATCAAAGCCATTGATCAGGAGTTCGTATGTGAAGCGTCATGAAGGCCGGGCGTCGGACACAGCGGGAGCGAGGCGTCAGATGACTGGAGCTGGCGGTGCCTTGGGTGTGGACGTCATGGTCACACGGCCCGGCCGAAAGCTTTGCGCGTTTGCTGGGTAAAAGGGAGTTTGATTCTGTGACTGGATGAACATGGCCAAACGATCCGGTTGATAGTGTTTGCTGCTAAGACCGATTATATGCAGCCCTAGATGCGAGCCAGAATTTGAGATCCAACTCTTGACAGATGTTAAGCGCCGGACTAACGTCCAGGGGATGTATACGATGGCGATTTAAAAAAACGGCTTGACGATCATGAAGACAGGCTACCCTTAGCTAGCCTCAAAAGTCCCCGTAAGCCACACCATGATGTTCTGTCAGTCACAAGTGGGCGTCTGTAAGGCACACCGCATCTCATCTTGAGCTAAAACATCCCGCGGCCACCTTTAGCGGTGTCCCTGGATGCCGCGGGAGGACCAACTGTGTTTCGGTTGTCTGCGTATCCCAGACCAGAATGGCCCTGGACCGGTGGGTTACTCGGAGCGCTTCTTGATGCATCCTCGCGAAGGGTGGGAGAGGGGCCACAGGCTTGGGATGACAGCAGAGTCATGTAGGAATCTTCCGTGTCATCGTGACAGCAACCCCCGGCTCACCTTTGGGTCGAGAGGGAACCGGCGTGCAGCTTCTGTGGCTGGTGACTGTCAGTTAACAGTCTACTGGTTTGACCAAAGTCTAGTTCAGTAACGATGCGGCGGCTATGCAACGGCCAAGCGAGCAAAGGGGGCGCCCGTGAAAGTAAACGTTTGCTTTCTCCCCAATATCTGCCCGTCTGTCCACCGTCAAGTCCGCCAGTCAGTCTTTCGTTGGGCGTTTGTTTGACACGCTCGATGGGTGGCTTGGACTGCCGTTAGACTTGTCCCCTCAGACCTAGCTCGGTACGTGGAAGACGGGCCCTGACGGGCACTAAGACGGGTCGAGGGTCCAAAACAGCCAGGTTCATGGGTGAACGGGTGTTTGACACGAAGCCAGGAGATACTCGGCTTACACACTGGCAACTGTCTAAAGACCAGACCATCAGAGACTCAGAAAGGGGATATTGCAACCCATCAAGGCACATCGAGGCAGGGCAGAACCTTGACTCGAGACATGGCATGCCTGTAAGGAGAAGCAACGCCATGGGAGAGTCTGGAATGATGGAATTCGCGGAATTGGAGCACTAACAGACAGTGTTAAGGGAATCATAAGAAGACCGAAGAGTGTTTACAGATTGCCGCGGGTTCCTAGCCCAAACTTCAGCAAGCTCCGAGTGAAGCTTTGCAAAATGATGCTTGCCACACACACGGACAACACACCTCACATAGCTACTGCTGAGCTCAGCTCGCGCTTGGAAAATACGTACGTCCATGCCAGGGCTCCCTACCTGTCCGCTCAGCATCAGTTGAACACCAGTTGCTTGGTCACTTATTTGCTCTGTTCTTCTCTGCGCTGCTTGAGCTGAACCGCGTGCTTGTACGGTGCTCTGATGTTCAGTTCGGACCTGACTCCGCACTAACGTTTGACGCTAGACTCCGACACGGCCGAGCAGAGATGTCTCTTGGCTCGAGTCAAGGGCATGGAAGCCCCGGGTTGTTCGGTATGGCCCGGTTAGGTCTATCTGATGGGAGAGCTGGTGTCGAGACGTTCTTTGCTGGTCACTGTTGCCCGGTTCGGCTGTCCATGTTGTCGTGCTGGACTGGGCTAGACGCAGACAAAAATATCAGGCCAGGGGCTGCCCTGGTGCCAGGAGCCTGGTGCCGGGAGCTAATCGACGTGCCGTCACGAAGTCCGCCGACGATCGTGGAGAGGTGAACACTCTGATGGCTGGATCCCGGAGATGATCACCTCGTCGTTTGCAAAAGTCGAAAAATAGACTGTCCAGCCTGGCTTGGGCTAGCGTCTCGCAAGGGAGAGTCGACGGCGTGATATGTCTTGCTTGTCAGCTACCAACTAGCCACACCCATTAGCTTGCCCCTTACTGCTCTCCTTGACCCTTCGTGATGCTTCTCACCCACGAAGCACCAGAAAACGACCGCCTGGCATTGCTGGTGCTGATTGAGACGAAGCTCTGGGTTTATGCCGGCCAAAGTTTGTCTTCAAGGGGTAGAAACCATCCACCACAGCCTACTCCACCGTCTGTCCTGTGCCAATCACGCGACGAGACAGCAGCCGGCGGCAAGGAGGTTCCTTCGCTCCGTCGAGACATCCGAGGACACCGCTGCCATGATTCTGGTTGCTCGGGACCCGGGGAAGACGAGGTCCTGCTGTTGCTGCTACTACTGGTGCCGGACCTACTGACTGTACACATCGTGCAGAGGTGATGGGCTCAGATAGCACCTGGGGCACGTTTTCGAAACCAGGGAGCGGCCGGTCAAGCGGTCCGTCTGAAGTCGCGATGCATTCATGCGCTCCTCATGATTCGTGTTGCGACGGACGGCTGGCGGACGTGCGCTTTGAACTTGCCTCGACTGTGCAGCCGTCCAGTGAACACCTTTCCATATGAAGTAGTCGACACGCTCTCAAACCTCATCGATGGGAGCAAAGGAGCGAGGAGACGAAGCTGCGGTTCTGCTGTCACCACACCGAGCTATCTAATTCACCCCGTGTCGTCGTCGTTGCTGTGTGGTTTGGCGCGCGCGCGTAACAAAGCATCATTCAGTCATTCTTTTATTGCCCAATATACCCCCATTGAGTCCAGTTCAATCCAAGTCAGGGTCGTCGTCGTTTTCTATACACCAGGTGCGAAAACACAGAACGGAGTCGCTTTCATGCAGTCGAGAATCAACGACCCGGCCGCTTCGACGGCCGATATCACCAGCGATGGCGTCGCATCATCGAGGAACAGCTTCGAGGACGCCCCTCAGGAACTACCGCCGCCCAGCAGCTCTGCGTCCGGCCAGAATCCCCCGTCAGAAGATAGAGCAGCGAGCGTCCAGGCAAAACCGCCTTCGCAAAAGGCTGTGAGCAGACAGGCGTCGACAGAGGCAGCCAAAGCCGCCGGCACGACAGGAAGCAGAGCAGGTTCGCAGCAAGGAACTAGAGCGCCGGGTTCGCAACCCAACAGTCGAGGAGGATCCCGGCAGGGCAGCAGACGAGGATCCAACGAAGCGGGCGTCCCTGGTGTAGCTGGCGCGCCTCCCACCGCAAACAGGCAAACCCGCGGTCCCGGCGACGACAACCGCGAGGCCTTTCGCGATTCCACAATCACCGCCGTCAGCGTGGGCACGGCACAGCTTCTCGGCCGCGACGGCGTCCCCAAGACGACAGATCCCGCCGCCCCAGGTGTGCTAGCCGGCATCGGAGAGAACCAAGACGACGACGAGCTCGAGCCGCTGACCAAGTACGTCGACTGGAAAGAGCACATTTCCATCTCCATCGGCCCGTTCATCATCCTCTTCTTCGACCTGGCCCTCCCCGTGTGCATCTACTACAGCTGGCTCCGAGCCCAGCGCAACCGCCGTCGCGAAGCGTGCCAGCCCGCCTACAACGCCGGCGTCGAGTGCGGCCTCCCGCCCGTCGAGACCGTCGAGAGCCGAATCCTGGGTTTCGCCATCATCGCCTTCGGCTTCGGCGAGGTCTACATCCTCGTCGTCCGCGTGTACCGCCTCATCGCCCGCTGGGAACTCTGCGCGCCGCTGCTGAGCAAGCACTGGTGGGAGTTCGACGCCACGACGTGGGTGTACACGCTCGGCCTCATCGCCGCGCTCGTGCCCTTTGTCTGCTCGACGACCGTCTACGACCCGGACGTCGTCGAGTGGCTGTACCTCTACTCGCCGGGCTTCATGTTCATGGTCCTCGACGCCATCGCCTTCATGACGCTGATCCCCATCAAGATGCCCTTCCGCATCAACTCGGACCCCAAGGGCAGCCGGCTGAAACCGATTGTGTACTACGCGGCCGAGGACTTCTTCGCCGTCGACGGCGCGCAGAACCGCGAGTTCCGCAAGCGCTACGTGGAGCGGTACAAGAAGTCCATGTACTTCCGCAAGATGATCCTCGAGCTGACGCTCTTCTGGATCGGCGGCTGCTCGGCCTACCTGGGTTACGTGGCCGCCATCATCTGGAACGTCGAGTTCGAGCGGGCCTTTGGCACGACGCTGGGTGTGCTGTTCGGGTGGATCATCATCTGGGCCGTCTCGGCCAAGTTCTGGATCGACTGGGCCATCAAGCGCGAGGAGAAGTGGTGGAAGGAGAACAAGGCGGAGAGGGAAGCCGGGAAGCTCCAATGAGCCCTAGTGTTTAATCACGGCCGTTCCTGCCGAGCGACGACTACGACTACGAGAGACTAGAAGAAAAAGGGGAGGTGTCGTCGCCGGCGAGAGAGGCTTGTCAAACCGCAACCTAGTGTTAATACTGGCACAGCCAAGACTCTGTATTTATGGAGGACCGCCATCGACATTGAGACAAGAGATGAAGAGATATCCGGGACTGGAAGATACCGAAGACGGAGGAGTACTGAATTAATTCATTTGACACTTTTGATTAAACGCATCTATCGCGGCATTACGCTTCATCTGGGTCACGATATTACACAGCGCACCGTGGTATAGCACACCCGGCAATCCACGAATTGCTAAAATCGTCGGAAAGACAGACTGACCGCAAGCAGACTGACATCCGACTGCCAGAACTGACATCCGACTAGCTTGACCACAGACACTTGCTCGGTTGGCCAAGACCTGTCCTGGACCCCCAGTTTGCAGAGCAGTGGCCACTTGGCGCGCTGCAAGAAAAGAGCGGAAGAAGGTTCACAGAAAGACCGTGGTGGTTGGTGGCATGATGCATGTCTCAGGGACCAAGCGCGGCCGAGTTGATTCGAGAGTCAATCGCGGTTGGACGGTCAAGGGGAAGCTCTGACCTCTGGTCGAGCTTCAAGAAAAGCAGCACACCATCTCGGGGAAACGAGAGAGAGCGTTCTTTGCGTTCGATCATTGGGATAAAGGCATGGCAATCCTATTTTTCGAATTCCCATGGCTTTGAGGTGAGCTTCTATGCGTCTATGGGCAACGAAAAGCAGAAATGCGATCATTTAGCAGTCCTAGCTTCTCATTGTTGGGTATGCTGCTCTTACGAGCAAAGAAATGCGTCATACTGGCGTTGCTCAGAGACCGAAAGGGGTTGCCTGACGGGTTCGTGAAAGCGAATCAGTCAGATGTACAGGGGGTTGACAGATTGCCCTTTAGATCTCACACAATAGCGGCCACGATCTCCCTTTCTGACAGCATCTCAGTCAGCATCTACCGACACGGCCAGGTCCCCGATCTGCCACTTCATACCAACATTCAGTGCCTTACTGAGCCTGACGTCTGGCAATTGGATCCGGGGCTCTAGAATGATTGTGTCTGAAGACACCTCAACCCTGGCGACGGCGGAATGTTGACCGGCGATCAGACAGTTGGCCGCCGTCTACTCCGAGTTCGGCCCCACTCTTTTCGGACCATCCGGAGCCGAAAGTTCGGAGTACTTCCGTTGATGCAGATGCCTTGAGTGGCCAACTGGTACCATCTGACGAAGCTGTGAGTCGATGTGCTAGCTAGACTATGAGTACGCAGCTGCTGTATCGCATCACAGCGAAGAGTTACTCTCATGAGAAGGACTGCGATGTATACTGTGAGATAAGTAACGTACCGTCGCCTTGGAATGTGACCGGAGGAACAGTTAAAAGTGATGGAATTATCGCCAAGGCTGGAGATTATATATCTGAACGGAGACGGAACTTGAATCCGACAGTGGATATTTAATCTAGGGCGTGTCAAAAGTCAGGTTCGGCTTGTTCAGTGTAAAACCCAACTACTGTCGACTCTACTGAGTTGAGCGTTCGCAAAGACTCACACCGACGACGTCTCGTCATTTCCGTCTTATTCGCGTGATTCTTCCACTGCCTTTGATTCAGTGAGATCACTTCGTCTACCTGCTGGAGCCGACGAAGATCTTGTACATAACAAATGTGACTCGAGTGGGGTGAGGGAATTGAATAAAGACCCAGACTTATTCGCAGCAAATCGCTCAAACCCATCCAGTGGAAGATGTCATGTCACATTAATCATTTAATCGCCGAGACGATTTACACATGAAATTTTCACCCAACAACCCCAGCCTCCTGGACTCGGTGTAGCCCAGTGGCGTTTCTTCGCCTTTCAGCTTCACTCACTGGCCGAACTCACTCGTGACAACTCATCCTGGGTTCACCTTGAAACGCTTCCTTTCCTTCACGAACCCAGCTGAACCCAGATATCCTTAGCACAATGGGCCCAGAGAAGACAGTCTCCGCCAGCGCCGGCCCCGCGTCCGCCCCCGGACCTCTGCCATCCGGATCTCACGCCGACGTCGAAACCTCACGCTCACCCCGCGCCGGCGACGACGACGCCCTCGCCATGGTCGGAACGCACACGCAGCACTACGACCCAGCCATCGCCGCCCGCGCAGTCCGCAAGATCGACTGGTTCCTCATCCCCGCCATGATATTCGGCTGTGAGTCATCTCCCCCCCCCCCCAAACCTACCATCTAACACCCCCCGGCAGACGGCCTCGTCTACTACGACAAGGCCATCCTCGGTTCCGCCGTCCTCTTCGGCATGACCACCGACCTGCACCTCTCCATCCCCACCCCAACCGGCGGCGTCGACACCTCCCGCCTGTCCTGGGCCACCTCCCTCTTCTACTTCGGCATGCTCGCCGGCCTCTACCCCATGACCTACGCCCTGCAGCGCTTCGACATCGGCCGCATCCTCGGCGCCGTCGTCGTCTTCTGGTCCGCCATCTGCATGCTCACCGCCGCCGTCACCTCCCACCGCGGCCTCTACGCGCAGCGCTTCTTCCTCGGCTTCGTCGAGTCCGTCATCCCCACCGGCTTCATGTGCATCGTCGCCGGCTACTACACCCAGGCCGAGCAGTCGCTGCGCCAGAGCTGGTGGTTCAGTTCCACGGGCCTCTTCACCATCGTCGGCGGCGCGCTCAACTACGCCTTCGCGCAGATCCGGTCCGGCGCGCTGCGGCCGTGGCAGTACATCTACCTGCTGGCCGGCTGCCTCACGTTCCTGTTTGGGTGCTTCTGCTTCGTCATGCCCAACTCGCCCGTGTCTGCGTGGTTCCTCGCGCCGGAGGAGCGCTTCGCCGCCGTGGAGAGGTTGCGGTTCGGGCAGACTGGTGTGCGGTGCACCCAGTTCAAGCCGGGACAGGTGCGCGAGGCCGTTCTCGACGTCAAGGTGTGGCTCGTTGCGCTGATGATGGCGTCCGCGTATACCATGAACGGCGCCGTGTCCGGGTTCGGGCCCTTGATTGTCTCGACGTTTGGCTGGACGTCGCTCGAGTCGATCCTCTTCCAGTTCCCCCTCGGCGCCATCTGCTTCATCGTCATCCTGCTGACGGGCTACCTCGGTTCTTGCTACCATAATATCAGGATTTTCATGCTCGTCGTCTGCTGCCTGCCCGTCATCGCCGGGTGTGCCATGATCTGGCGGTCGGCCTGGACGTATCACGCAGCAGCACCTGTAGTTGGCTACTCCATCACGGGTTTCTTCGGCGGCGTGGTGAGTCTGATTATTACGCTGGGCATGTCCAACGTCGCCGGGCACACGAAGAAGAGCTTCATGGCCGGTACCATTTTCGCGGCCTACTGCGTGGGTAACATTGTCGGGCCGCAGCTCGTAAAGTCGCAGTCCAAGGCCCAGCACTATCCCGAGCTGTGGCTCGGCCTCATCATCTGCTACGTCATCTGTATCTTGGCCTCCGTTGCGCTGTACCTTGTGCTCTGGCGAGAGAACAAGCGGCGAGAGGCGCTGCCCGTGGATGAGGAAGAGCGTGCGAAGCTTGCGTTCCAGGATTTGACGGACAAGGAGAATCCGTACTTTCGCTACGTCTACTGAGGAGACTGGATGTCATCCGCAGCACGATGTTTTGCAGTGCAGAAAGTCGTACATAGTATAGTAATTAGTCATAATCGAACATTTCTTACTTCTTGCTGAGACATTCGGCTCATTGGCACGTCACCATCCATACCCAGCGTATTATGATATGTTTTATTCATAATGGTCCTCCCGATCGTTCATACATCGGGGCATCGTGGTATGCTACCAAGGCGGCATGAACCTACGCATCCCTCAAAGGAGACGGCCATTTAGCTAGAAATACAACGAAAGGCAAACCGAGTCGCGCCTCCAGAAGAATCGAGACGTCCGCCGGTCCTTTCTTTTTCACCGCCAAGGGCTGGCCTCCGTCCTATCCTCGAAGAAAAGTCCTCGAAAAGTGCTCGCAAGTGCCCATGTTTGGCAATAGGAAAGAACATGAGAATATTGGAAAAATCAAAAGAGAAAACCAATGTCAACCAAAGGCTTTCCCTGAGCTCGTGCTGAGCCTCGTTACGCCATGCCCCGTTTCCCTCGCCCAAACGCCAGTCTTATGCAAATGTATCTCGCCACGCCCGATCGATGATGGAAAGCAAAGCGTACGCCGTTGTAGTCGTGTCCCGAAAGTTTCGTGCCGTTTGTCCTGAATACCTCCTTGAGAATTAAAAAGAGCCTTCACCATTAGAGATTTGGGCCGTCGTTTCCATCACCTCGGTGACCTCGGCGGATTATTCGGTAGTTCCGCCGGCATGTTCTCCTCCCCTAGGCCATCATTAAGTTCCGCCGGCGACTGTGTCGTCCCCGGAGTCGCATGCAACTGTAGTGGCGGCGGCGGCGGCGGTCCCGGCTGTAACTGCTGCTGGTGCTGTTGTTGCGCCGACACGTATCCCGTATGCGTCCCCGTCGTGCTCCCCGGCGGTGGTGTCGGGTAGACGCCGGGCATATCGGCCTTTGACGCGGCCACGTGGCTCACCATCGGGAACTGTGGCGATCCGAGGTCGCCGCCGGACTGTCCCGTGTGCTGCGGCGCGATGGGGACCTGTTGCTGGTACATACCGTAGTTCTGCTGCGGCCAGACGCCACCCTCTGGCGGGGCTTGCTGCTGCTGCTGCTGCTGCTGTTGTTGTTGATGTTGCGGCGGCGGTTGTGGTGGCCACTGGCTGCTCGGGAAGTAGGCCGGTTGGAAGCCGTGAGGCGGTACGGAGGTCGGCGGTGATGGGTTCGTTTGCGAGTGAGGCGACTGGGCGTACGGCTGAGGGTAGTATGGGTACGCGTGAGGGTGAGGTGGTGGTGGATATTGCTGGGCTTGCCAGTGGATGTAGGCTGGGATGGCGGACGTCATGTGCGGTGATGCGACCATCTTGTCACCCTCGGCCTGGATCGTTTTCTGAGAGTCGGTGGTGCTGGGCGCCTTTTCGAAGTTGGCTTTGCGATAGGCGTGGAGGGCGCGGCCTAGATGGTCAGTTGTGATAACAAGAAACGTTGCCACGACATATTGCCACACGTGCTGGATGAGACGAGGGAGCAACTTACCGAATATCGCAATGGTGACGATGAACAGCACAAAGTTGACCGTCGAAGTGGCTGTTCCAGCAAAAGTGGCGGCCACGAACCCTTCGGCAAAAGGTTCGACGTTCATCTTGTAGTAGACTTCGTATTTGGGGCCAAAGGTGACGATGAAGGCGTCGAGCGAGTCGAGATCGTCGGCATGGCTGGCGAGGAGGGCCATGGTGATCATCCAAAACACAACAGTGAGCAGTTCGAGGCCACTGTGGCAGGTTAGCATGTCGATATCAACCTTGAAAGAGTATCTCATACAGATGCACCCAGCAGTTGTACATGACAGGGATGAACATGACAGCAACACCAAGCCATGTCAGGTAGGAAAAGGTCCAGGCGAAGGCGAACCAGGAGAATGCTGACACCCACGTCAGAATGGCGCTACAAACACACAGAGGATGAGGGGTGGTGTGACATACGGAATCCTTCGCTTCCACTAAAGGACTGTACATTGCGAAAGCAACACGTCAGTGAGAGTGTCTTCAGGGCGCCGGCGAGGGCGCAAGTGTGTGAAGCTTCGTGAGCTCCGCGTCGAGCCAACGTACCGTTATCCTGCGATAGTTTGTCGCTTTTTGCATGGTGGTCAGGCCGTAGACTGTCACGGCTAATGTCGCAACTGACAAAGCCTGTGCCACGAATCAGCACATATTTTCCAAATCATCCTTTGCCTACGTCGTATCCCGCACGCCTGCTCGACAATACTAGCCGGACGGCGTCCCGGCTGTGGGTTCGGCGGTCATGGTGTTTCCTTACGAGCTGTGTTATCCTGACGCCTGCAATCCACACCGGCATAGCCGGCACGTGGGCTCGGTCCCTCCCATCTTTGGGCCAGATGTTCCTGGTCAGAAAAGCCATCGACGAGGAGGCGAGGTGGTGATACCCCTTGGGCTCGGGGGTAGGAGTCCTCGTCGTCGGGCCCAGGTCCTCGCGAGACGGTGCGTCGTCGTCGTTGTCGTCGGGGGGCTCGTTTGGGGTGTTGTGCGTAGTCGTCGGACGGGCGGGCGGGAGAGAGGAGAGCGGGATAGACTCTTCGGGCGATTCGGCGCCAGTGTCGGTGTGTGGGGGAGAAGCTTCACGGGGAGGACTGCGGCTCGGGCTACGGCGGCCGCTCGGCGTGGCGGCGCTCGTTTCTGCTGTTGTTGGCGTCGTCGTGATGGTTGGGAGGTCGACTTCGGTAAGGGAGGAGGACTGTGAGCGCGTATAGCTCCGATCGTAAAGCGTGTTGTTTGGCGCCCGAGTTTGGCCGGTCGACGTCGAGGGGCGCAGGGCGGTCAGTCTCGCGTGCGTAGTTGACAGCGTTGACCAGATGGATGGGTTATCCTTCGCAAACCGACGTCACAAAGGGTCCAGCACAATAGGCTTTTTTCCCCCAATTCGATGTTTTGGTGGTGGTAGCCGGCGCGGTGAACAGGCTGGGATGAGCTTGAAAGAAAGTTGACAGCGGTCGTAGGGCGGGTTGGGTTTCGCGAGCTGAATTCGAGTCGAGCTTCCCTTCGGATGGCTGGGATATACTTGAACTGGTACAATAGATGGCCTGGGCTTAAGGGGTGGGTGGTCCTGGGGACCGTTTTGGGACGAGCGGACAGGTAAAAGCAGTTCCAGTCGGTCCGGTCGGGTTGGTATGAAGGTGGTAGCAATGGTGGGATGGAGACTGGACGGGATGGGATGGGATGGAAGGGCGGAGAGCGTTCCTCAGGTCTTGCAGGACACGGTTGGTATGATGAACCTGGTCATGAACAAGGGCCTGGACATGGGTTGGCCAGGATATGGGATATGGTGGACGGGAATGGGAATGGGAATGGAGGAACCTGTGGAAAGGCGAATGGGGGGGTATGATGGACGAGTGGATAGGATGAAGAGACACAGACTCGAGCAAGCTACGGGTGCTATTGAGGTAATTCACTTGGGTTGGGAACAAATCGCAGCAGGCCAGCAAGGGCGAAATGGCAAAAGCACGCGAGAAGAGCCGAAAACTGGTTTGACGGCTGATGGGTGCGATGCTGGGCGCGATGGATGGCTGGATATGGCTGGCTTGCTGGCTTTGTTTTTGTGTACTTGCGGAACGGCCGTCTACCACCACCAGGATGCCAGGAGCAGCAGATGGAGAGGCAAACACAAAAGACCAAGAGTCGAACGAAAGTACAAAAACTGGGCGGGCTGGGCGGACGGGACGGGACAGAACAGGAGCACAACAGAGAGAGAGAGGATGGAGCGCGCAGCAGAAACGGTGGGCCGCAGACGATGGACCGCAGACGATGGGGCAAAAAAGAGGCACACAAAAGAGCGACGAGAGGACCAGGTTCAGCCAGCGACGGCGTATCGGTGGTGACCGGGGTGAGGGCAGGAAACCTGGGCCATCTTGGAAGACAGGACGGGTCGAAATGATGAAAAGACCCAATCACGATGGGAGATTTCTCTGGAGCTCCTCCAACATTTGCTCCCACTGATTGCGCCAAGAGGAGCTTGCCAAGCTCCCATGAGGCCAAGAGAACCAGAGGACAAGAGGGTCGATGATGGCTGGGACGTGTGACTTGCGAAGGTGGGATGGCCATAGGTGGGTTAACAAGTTATTTTGTCAAGAGACGTACCGTGGTAAACCACCAAGCAGGAGATCGTATGTATAGAAATGTTTACTACGTACATTGAGCAAGAAAAGATAGTGTACAGACCAACTCGACCCAGAGGCACAGAGATATAAACAGGCGGAGAAGAACAAGACGCCGTTACAACTTGGTCACTGGATTCTGACGGCCTGATCGCCCCGCAACGCCAAGCAGAAGGCTTTCTTTACAACGTCATGATTCGATGGGAACATGGGAGAGAAGCGGGTGATGTACTTGTATTGCCGGCGGCGGTTTGTGTGACGAGATACTCGCTCTCTTGTCTCGCAGGGATGGGACATGGTCTCTGACCGTACCTTAATCATGGGAGTCAGCTGGCTGGCGTTGCTCTTAAAGATGTACAATAAAGACTGCTGATGGGGAATTCGGTTACTTGGAGGAAACTCGGACTCTGAGCGTCGATTGTGCCCATCGAAATGTTTTACCTGTATATCCATAGGGTCACAATTAGAGCTCCGAATCAAAGACGAATGTCTGCAAAGCGCAAGCGAAGTGAACCAGGGCATCTTCTGAAGAATCATTCAGGTGTGCCTCCCAATAAGACCTCCAAGTCTCTCTTCCCAAGACGCTCTTTCAATCAATGAAACGGACTTCATCCCCCATGAGGATGGATGCACTCCAGGCATAATGCTCTCTGTATTCTTGTCTTTGAACCATGTATCCATATTCCTCATCCAGTCCTAGTCGTCCGGTCTGTCCCCGACGCCAAGCGGCATACAATTACTATACTATAATACCAGCACATCCCGGCCAGCGCCTCCAGGTCCCCAAGTGGCAGCGACCTAGTGTACGATCACCACGCCGCAGAAGCATGAATGGTTGCATGAGTGGGTTGACGATGGAGCATGGATCGGTTAAAAGGTACTAGGAGATGGAGATGGCCATGGATGTCGCTCCGCTGTCTTCATTTTGACCTGTCAGCAGCCAGGATACGATCCCGCGAACACTGCCGCCGGCTGAGTGACTTCTTTTCTGGATCGCTTCGACCTGCAGGCGAGCGGTGGGCCTCGAAATGCTTCAATCTTTTCTCCTCGGAATTTTCCTTTGCAGCCTCCCTCGTTTCCGATACGCGCATCTCGCGGGGAACATCTCGTACCTCATTCATCCATGCGAAACAGCCCAGGGTCGTCACTCGATACACGAAAAGGAACGCCGCTGTCATAAGATGAATACTTTCTCAGATGTGACATTTCACTGTGAAGTACATATGCGGCTCACAGCAGTTGCAATAAAGCCGAGACAGGACACCAACACACCCATCGGAAACGAATGCAGAACGACCGGCTCCTGGCAATGTCACGATGCACAAACCAACACTTACCGGCGACCACTGGCCAAGGCGGTGGAGAGAAACCCGGGCGGAATCGACGGTGTGTGTGAGTGTGTGGGTGAGTGAGAGAGTGAGTGAGTGAGTTGGTGAGAGTTACTAATAGTGAGAGTGTGAGAGTGTGAGAGTGTGTGGCACCAGCGGGGTTGGGGCCATCCATCACCACCAGCTTCACAGTCTGAGGTCTGAGACATGCCTACCAAGCGGAGAGAGAGGGATTGCGGTGACGAGTGTCTGATTAGCCATTTCCTTCTTTCGCAAGCCTCAATTGTTGCTCATCATACTACAGCCCGTCCGGGCGATCAACCGGCTGATGATTCACTCGGCCGCTCATCATCACTAACCCTGGTCCTCATCTTGTCCTCTCTGTCTCTATCCATCTCACCTCGTCCTCTACGAGATTGTGTCCATCAACCAGCAATCATCCGTCACGATTCACAGTCCTTCGTCTGACAGGCGGTATTACCCACCAACACCAACATCACCACTACAAGTACCACCGGATCGACGTCGGTCTTTACCCGGCCGTCCATCGGAGTCCCTCCCCGCCGTCCACACAAGTGTGTACACAGTAATTCATAGGCTCCTCTTCCTCCTCGTTCCGTACATAGTGTGAGTCGGTGGGAACCTGTCAACCCACAAAACGGACGCTGTGCTGCTCCAGTTTGCCAAGGCTCACCAGCTGGGACTCTTCCGGATGGCTGCCAGACCGTCTGAAGAGGCGAGAGCGCTCTTCCGGACGGGCCATGTGTGCGCTCTCCTCTCCAACAGAACAGCCCAGAGAAGCCAGCCGCAGGTCTGTCGGTCTACCTACAGAGTATCCGAGGTTTACTGCGATCCTGTTAGGAGCCCTGTTAGTACTACATGGTATGTAAGGATACGCATCGACGCAGGACGCAGACGTGATGCATCATGCAGCTCGTCGTGTGCGACACAACACCAACGCAGCACCTGTGGTCAAGTCGTCTCATGTCCTCCCCTTCCCCGTGGGGAGAGAGAGAGAGAGAGAGAGAGAGAGAGAGAGAGAGAGACCACGTCGAGCCAAGATCATATCACTCCTCCACGTCCTCTCTCCCGAACGGTGGCTTCTGTCGACCGCCAATTTCACCACGCGCCTGGCTTTTCCTATTGCTAAGGGCAACTTGCAGAGCCAGCGGTTGCACTTCACAGGGGGGTCCCCAAAGTTGACAGGGGGGTCAAAAATGACCACTAAGTCATATAACTAAGAGGGTTTTATATCCACACAGTAGAAGTCTATAGCTATATAATTAATATACTATATTATATTTATATTAGCTATATACTACTATTCTAACTAAATTAGAACTAAGTATAGATTAGTAATAATATATATTTAGTATATACTTTACTGTAGGATTTTTCTAGCTAAACTGAAAATAAACTTCTCCTCCTATATATACTATACTAACTAAACGAGATTATAAGTAACTTAGTATTAACGAAATATTAATTATATATATACTAAAAATATCCAGAATATAGTTATAATTTTAATTGATATTAATAGTAATATTAACAATATTATTAACCTCCACTTTATCTTTAGTATATTTTATAGTTTATTTATATAATATATATACTCAGTCTATATTATACTAATATATATCCTTAAAGCTAATTACTAATCCTAACTAGAGTTAGTATTTTTATACTAAAATAGGCTATAGCTGAGAGAGCCTATCTGGACTAAAACTAACTAACCACCCCTAGCTATAAAACCTAAGAGAAGTAAAAACAGATAGAAAATATTAGGAAAATATTTTAAAACTGTAGAATTATATTCGCAGATCTACAGTCTAAAAGCTAAGCTGATCTGAATAGTAGGTCTTAGATTCTGGGGAGAAGAGAAGTTGATTCTTTCTATCTGTCTGTAATAAATCTGGCTATTTAAGCTTGTGAGGCTACTTGTGTTACGTAAATAGGCCTGTTTACAGGCCTAATCTTATTATAATATACCTAGTTCTGAGGGTGAAAGTAAGTTATATCTATCCTCAGTATATATAATATACTAACTCTATCTAGTAAATAGTTTAATTATCCCTCCCTCTTAGATTATTAGTATTATTAATAATTATATAGTTTCTCTAATATTATATAAACTATATATATACTTATAAGATATTAACTACTCCTAATCTAGATATTACTTTATTATTTATTAATATCCTAGTATATATACTACCTCTATACTATATTAACCTAATATATACTAACCTTATATAGCTACCTTATTATTATAGGTAGTAATAATTTAACTACTACTTATAGTATAATTTATAAGAATAATCTAGCTGTAAGCTAAAGCTATATAGAGTATATACCTATTCTATATATTCTCTATACTGAGACTCTATAGTTTTAGCGTTATATCTACTAATAGTATTCTAATACTAATAAGTTATATACCTACTATATATATTTTATATATACTAAGTTTTTTAAGCTATTATACCTTCCTAATTAAATATTACTACTAAGGAGACTCTAGTTAGTAATAAATAAGAATTGAATATTCCTTATATAGTCTAAATATATACCCAATAGATACTTAGTATTATAAAACTCTATATCTAAAGTAAGAAGTAACGTAATACTAACTTTATCTATAAACTTATATATATATTTAACTCCTTATATACTTCATTAGTATATATACTAATAATATACTAATTATAAACTCTAACTAACTAATCTTAATATCCTTAAAATTAGCTATATCTATAATAAGCTAGAAGTAATTATATATATATCTTAGATATACTATATATATACACTACTAACATTATAGTAATTATAATAACTCTCAGTTTACTACTATTTATAATATCTATTTCTATTACATAAATATTATATATATATACTACTAAGAGATATTATATACTTAACCTATTATCTACTTACTATTTACTTACTATTTACTAAAATCTAACTAATATTTTATATAGCCTACAGTATATACTAAGTAGAGTTACTAAAAGGTAAGAGGATTTCAAATAGTTTCCAGACTCCTATTAATATCCTCTCTATTATCCTTAAATACTTAAGTTAGTATAATTAACTTATATTATCTAAAAATAATAGAAAGTTTAAGATAAGTATTTAGAAACCTTAAAATTTCATCTAATTAGACTTAGTACTAACTTAGCTATAATATTATCTATATTAGATCCAGATATATACTTAGGCTAGATTATATATATATATAATAGCTACAGAAGCTATAATAATAACTAATAGTCTCACAGGAGGAAGCTATTATTAAGAGAGATATTACCACCTCTAGTAAATATAAAGTAAATTTAACCTAACTTCTGTATATATATAGTTAATATTATCCTTCAGTATAATTCCACTATTATACACTCTTAAGTAGAGACTCCTAACTCTCCTAATACTAATTATAGCTATATTAGTAGTAACTCTACTATTACTACTACTACTCCTACTAGAACTAAATGTAAGTTCTATATATATAATATATATTAATTATATATACTAAATAGATACTAGGCTGCTAGAATCCTAAGGGAACCTCTCAGAAGGGAACTTACTAATCTAAATAGATTAATAGTAAGTAATTTTATATATATAATATACTATATTTATATATACTAACTATATATATAACTACAGCTAAGCGCCTAGAGGGTTAAGAAATCTCTAATAATAACAACTAGAATACTCAGAATACTTAAGCTTAGTATATATATAATCACTAAAGTCTCTCTAATATAGTATATACTTAGTTACAATAGGATATTAAAATTTAAAAATAAATCTAAAATCTAAATATATATAAGATAAACTTAGTATATATAGAGTTTACACTATAAAAATTATAATTTAATAAACTGAAGGATATAAGTAAGGTTTTATATATACACTATATATTATGATAGGGTTAGGCCTGTAAACAGGCCTATTTACGTAATATAAGTAGCCTCACAAGCATAAATAGCCAGATTCATCACAGACAGATAGAAAGAATTAACTTCTCTTCTCTCCAGAATCTAAAACCTACTATTTAGATCAGCTTAGCTTTTAGACTGTAGATCTGTGAATATAATTCTATACTTTTAAAATATTTTTTTAATATTTTCTATCTATTTTTACTTCTCTCAGGTTTTATAGCTAGAAGTAGTTAGTTAGTTTTAGTCTAAATAGGCTCTCACAGTTATAACCTATTTTAATAGTTCCCTAGAGGTAGATTATTCTGCTCTCAGTCTTCAAAGCTGGGATAGAGAGATACTTCTATATTACCTTAATAAACAAACGTCAATATAATATAACAAAAATATAACATATTATCCTACTATTAAGAAAAAATATATAAATAAATATAAAAACTGGAAAAATTACTAAAAAAAGCTATTTACAGATCTATACTAGAAACGAGAAGACTAAATAATAACTATATTTATACTCTCAAAACTGGCAGATACTCTAGAGACCCAGAAAGCATTCAGGAACTAATACTTACATAACTTCACCAAACAAACTTTTACAACTTCATATTATAAGATTATTATTAATAAGGTATTTACAGACCTAGCCTGCAGGCAGACTAAAAATTACTCTACTAGATATAATAGAAAATAATAATTATAATAATAATCATAGAATAATTAAGAAGGAAGTCTTACTAAGCTAACAAATACAGAAAAATTAACTTATTTATCTAAAAACTAATAAAGAGATAAATAAATAGACTATTTAAATACCTCTAATATAGAGAAAACAGCTAAGTAAAAAGGAAGACCACTATAACTTAAATACCTCTAACGTAGAGAAAATAGTTAGGTAAAAAGGAAGACCACTATAACTTAAATACCTTCTTTTTAGAGAAGACGATATATAAGGATAGTTATATTCAGACTTTTAGATACCTCTAAAAAGGAGAAGATAGATAATATCAAAATTACTATAAATTACTAATCTATTAAGGTCTTTAGGAAGATCAACCAGCAGCTTTATATAGAATTAACTTCAAATATTATATAATAAAGATAAAAGGATAGCAAAAGACCTTATATAGACAGTCTTATCCACTACTCTTATTAATAATAAGCAATTAAAACATTATTATCATTACTTATTATAATAATTTCGTAACATAATATAACCTACATAAGATAGTTTAAAATAAAGATAATAGTCACACTAAACTTAATACTAAAGTCTCTTTTACAGTACTAGCTACTACTATATTCTTAAGCTTAGTATTTAAAAATATTTAACCTTAAGTTCTAAATATCTTAGAAGATTCAGATAATACGCTTTTAGTTTATTCTTAATATAATAATCTAACTAGAAACCTATCTTCAGAATCTCAAACTGAGATTCTATCAGGAAAAGATAATATATCTATAAATATCTCTATAACTCTACTAATAAACTATATCCTAACTATAACTAACTACCTAATACTAATAAAAATACTCTAAACCCAGTTTACTATAGCTACTATATCTCCTTAGTCTGAAAAAGCTTCTAAATTCGTTAGTAATAATATCTCTAATTTCCTAAATAAATTTAAATCACTAGCAGGCTTATCCTATAAATCTGAAGCTAATATAATTAAGAAAGTCCACATATACTATACTCTATACCTCAAGAAGGCTATAATATCAGTCCTGATAGGTAAAACCACCTAGATAGAAGCTAAGGAAACACTTTTAACTATATATAAACTCACAGACCTAATAGCTAACTAAAACCCTAATAAGAAGCTGAAAGCTCTTATAATTAGAAACTTATTAAAAAAAGATAACTTAGTAGGAATTATATTTCTACTAACTATAATTAATAACCTCCAGATCTATACTACTATCTAAAGAGACCCCAAGCTACCTAACTAGAAGCTGATACATATCACTATACATAAAGTATCTCCTAGAATACTAAGGGAAATAGCTTAAAATCTTTACTGTAAATTCTATAAACTTATTAATATAAATTAGAAAACTTTCAAAACTATATTCACACAGTAGGGAAAAAACTACACCTTAATAAAATAACTTATAAGCTAACTAAAAATATTAACCTCTAAAACTCTCTCTCTAAACTTATTAAAAACGATTTTAATAAAACCTAAAGCAGTTTAGATACCTAAGAAAGTAAAAACAGTCAAAAAAAGCATTACCATAAAAGCAGAGAAGTTAGTAGATATCTTCAAAAAACTTCAGGTTAATAACACCAGCCTCTCTATAAACAATTAGACATCAGCAATCCATAGTATTATCAGGCAGCAGAACAAGTTATCAGTATATACAGAAACTCACGCTACATTAATTAAACTAAACTTTACCTATTCTTCTTATATAACTAATTTACAGACTCACAGAAGTAGTAACTTCAGAAAATCTTAATATAGAATAAGTAAAACTTACAGTAGTTAGATACTACTTTTTAATCACTCCTATCCCCAGTACTAACCTACAGATAATATAAACTACTAATAGTATAGACAGTCAGAATATTACATAATAACCTACAAAACTATAATAATCTACCAGACTTATAATATTTACTTCTATAGAAAAAATACTTATTATATTAGCTACTAAAGCGATAAAATAACATTAATATAAAATAGTATTATGAATAAAAGATACTAGAAAAACTAACTAGATAGAAAGACAATCCTATTCTATATTACCCAGAAACCTCAGGTTTTCCCAAAAGAAACTAAAGAAGCTAATAAAATTAGACCACAATTATTCTCTAAACTTATAAAACTTATTTAAAACTATATAAGATAGTAAGCCTTAATTATAGAAACTGATAGGTAGTTTACTAAATACTAGCAAAAAAAGTAAATAGAGGAAGTTTATATTATATTTAATATTATAATTTCTAACCCTATTTATATCACTATATTTAAAGATAAATCTAAAATAGTAACTAAAAATATTATAACTACAGACAGATTAAAGCTAACCTCTATAAAATTTACACTCTATCACTATTATAAGCCTCAATAGGAATTATTCACAGGTTTAACTAATAAAAAACGCTAAACTAACTTTTCTCAGTTAGAGCTAAAAATTATCAAACTAAACTAAAATAACAAGCTAATACTAACTATAGGGAAGATTCCTCAGAAAATACTTTCTACTAAATAAATACTTAAGTAACTAGCTTTTACTATATTACTAATAAATACTAATAATTAAATTCTTACTTATTATATTTATTTTAAGAAAGTAGAAAGGTAAATCTCAGTTCCTAAAAATCTACTTTAAAAAACCTAGCTAATATATATTTAAGTTAGCTATAAATATACCTAGTTAGTCATAAAGAATTACTAAAAAAGCTAGTAGATAAAAGAGGTTTTTATTTTAGCTGAAGAGGAATTTACAGATATATTCAATAAAGTTAGCAACAAGGAGAACGTAATTTAAGTACAGATTAATTAATAGAACTATTAATATATTACTTAACTAACAAAACTATAGTCTAATAATAAGAAAGATATACTAATAGTTTTATTATCTAATTTATAGACCTAATTAGTATTAGTCACTTAAATTTATAATATAGATATTAAAGTTATAGACGCTATAATAGAGTTAGTTAAAACTATAGAGAGTATAATTATAAATTTTACTATAGTTTATAATTTTATAATAACTTACTTCTAAGTTAATATTTAATTTATAGACCTATAGAATCTAAATATTTAAGGAATTATTAATACTGAATTAGTAATTAATATTATCTCTAAAAGTTATATCTAGAAAGCTAATCTATTTAAATATATTATATTTATATATCTAGAACTACAAGGTATTATAGATATTAAATATATTATAAATTTCTAAGGAGTAATAATAGAGAATATCTATATTAGAAGTTATTATATCCCTAATATAAGGTTCTTTATTATACTATAAGGAACTATTATAAAGAATTTAGTTTTAAATATACTATTTATTATTAAGATATATATAATGCTTCAGTATACTCTAAACTAGATAGTTAGTTAGATTTAGTCTAGAAGTGTTTAACTGAATATTCTATTATTATTTTATATATATAACTTAACTACTAAGTTTTAGGATATTATACTAGACTCTTTAAACTTTAACTATATTTAGTATATATATTCTCTTCCTCTTTCTGTAGGAGAGGGAAACTAGAAGTTACTATTAAGATCTATAAATTAATAGTTAGTAAATAAAATACAGAAAAAGAAAGCTAATATAAGGTAGTAAATAAGATAGATCCTAACCCTCAGGAGCTACCTCTACTACTAAAGTTTAATATACTAAAAGATATTAAAGAATTATTAGATAATAATAAAGAAGTAATTATAGTAGTAGATAAAACTAATAAAGAATTTAAAGTAATTTTAGAAATTTCAATCTAAAAAGTAATTAAACTAAGGATAGAAGAGATTTATAATATTATTATATCTCTAGGAAATTATAATTTAGAGTATTTATCCTATAAAAAATAGTATCTTTATAACTTTTATAGATCCCTAAGATATAAATAATAAATATATATAAGAGATTTTAAGAGATAGAGAAAATCTTATTATAAGAAATAAAATATAGTAGAAATAGTAAATACTATTTTCAAAAAGAGGAAAGAGATATAATGAGAAAAAGTAGTAGTAATTAATACTCAGAACAGACCTATAAAACATATTAATATTATATATAAAATAAAAGATAAAAAAGTTCAGCCTATAGATAATATACTATCAGATAGATTAACACCAGAAAGAAACCTAAAATAGAAGTTAAAAATATAAGAAGAAGCGAAAAAAATTATTACTAATAACTTTATAATCTAATTTATAGATATAATTACACTAAAGTTTTTAAATATTCACTCTAGAGAATACTTAATATTAGAGAGATTATACCTAATCCTGGATAAACTTAGTTATTTATATACCTTAGAGAAAGAGCTTCTAATAGAGATCTTAAAAGTAAGAAAAAAGATACTAACCTGAAATTTTAATTATTATAGAAAGATACTAAATTCTATTATACCACTTCAGATAATTAAGATAATTCCTTATAAAATATAGTAGACTAAGTTAATTCCTATTTTAAAAAGCCTAATAGAGGATATTCTTAAGATCCTGAAAGTATATATTCAGAATAGTATACTGGAATATAGCTATACTACCTATAGGAACCTATTCTTCTTAGTATAGAAGAAAGATAGTAAGATATAATTAATTAACTTAGCAACAAAAATCAATATAGTTACTATTTAAGATATAGAGCTTCCTCTAGAGGCTGACAAATTTTCAGAAGACTTTAATATATATAAACTATTATCACTTTTAGATATTTTTTCCAGATATAACTAAATTCCCTTAGACCCTAAAAGTAGAAACTTAATAATATTTACCACACTATTTAGACTTCTCTAATATTATATCCTTCTAATAGGAAGTATAAACTTAGTTACACAGTTCATAAAAATCATAATAAAGATTCTTTACAATTTAATTCCCTATTACTATAAAGCCTTCCTAGACAATATTATAATTAAAAGGCTAATAATAACTTATAACAAAAAAGATAACCTATATTATCTCAGTATTTATAGATATATTCTAGAATATATTTAGAATATTAATAAGATTTTAGTGAATATTAAACTTACAGGATATATAATTATAGTTATAAAGTCTTAATAAGTATAATAGATAGTTATAATAGTTAGTTATATCTGCAGAACTTATAGAAGACAGCCTGAGGAGTCAAAAATTACAAAGATTAAGGAATAGAAATATTATAGTAGTATGTCAGAAATATAATCCTTCCTTAGCATTACAGTATTTTATTAAGGATAGATCCAAGACTATTCCGCTATAGTAAAGTTACTTAATAACTTACTAAAGAAGAATATTCCTTTTCGATAGGAATAAAAGCAGGTTACTACTATAGAATAACTTAAGAATAAGCTTTATAGTTTTCTTATACTTATATCTATTAACTACAGCTTTATAGGTAGCTAAATATACCTAGTAGCAAATACTAGTAGTATTAGTTAGGAAGTTATACTTAGATAATTTATTAAGTAAAGATAAGTTATTACCTGCTTTGAAAGTAGCTTATTTGTAGGTATAGAATTTAATTATAATGCTGGTAAGAAAAAGTTTTAAGGAATATTAAAGATACTAAAATACTTAAGAAACTATCTCTATAGGTAATACTTCTTATTAGAAACTAATGCTAAAACTCTTATTATTTAGCTTAATAATGCTACTTCTAACTTACTAGGGATATTAGTAATTTATTGGATATTTTAGATTAGAATATTTAACTTTGAGATTAAATATATTAGTAGGGTAGTTAACTCCGTAACTGATAGCTTTTCATAAAAACTATCTAGACTATCTAATTAAGATAATAAGTAAGGGGAGGATAATATTGATAACTGGATTGATATGCAGATCTTCTTTATAGATATAGTAACTAGAAGCTTTTTTGAAAGAGTATATACTATAAGAGATAATTAATATATTAAAGAAGTATTTAACGTAGAAGCTATAATAGATGGAACTAGCTAAATTAATAAAGTTTTAATATTTCTAGTAGTAGTATTAGACTATTTACAGACTTAGTTAAGAGAGATTAGGTAAATAGCTTATTACTTATTAATACTAAAGAAGCTACCTGGAATTAATCCTAACTGATTTAGAGCTTTCAGGTAGAAAGCTTTAATATTCTAATTGCAGGATAAGTTACTATTTACCTAACTAATACTATTTTATATAATTCCTTAATATATTACTAATAGGGAAGAACTATAGAAATAATTAATAGTAACTATATATTATAAGAATAGCTATTAAGAATAAGAAGCTATCTATAAGAAGTTAGTAGATTAATATTATTAACCTAATATATATAAAGATATATAGGAGGCAGTAGAATATTATCTAGATTATTAGATATAGAGAGTATATAGAATAAGAAACCTCTATAGTTTCACTACTCTTTAGGGATTTTTATTTAACTGTATCTATTTAGATATCTAGAAAGTGGGAAAATAGTATCTTATTAAAGTAAGAGATGTATTTACAGGCTGGCTGGAAGCCTGATAGCTCCTGTAACCCACTTTAAAAATAATTATAAAATTTCTATAGGAAGAGGTTATCATACGCTATAGCCTTTACAGAGTCCTTATAGTAGATAGAAAGCTAGAAAATAAGAAGTATATTATTAAGTTTAATAAGTAATATAGTTTAAAATATAAAGTTACCTCAGTTTATAACCTATAAGCTAATAGAGTAATTAAAGTTAGATATTAACTAATTACTTATATACTATTAGTATAGCTATAAGGTAATAATAGTAAAGATTCCTAACTCCTTCTGCTAGCTATCTTATTTACAGACTAAATAACAGTTAGAATATTAATAGGATTTATATTATTCTATTTAAAATATAGATATAAAGTAGTTATACCTATTAAAATACTTATATGAATATAGAGGATACTAGACTGGATATTAGTAAAAATACCAGAAGAAGAAATAAATATAAGAATTTATACTTTTATATAATTAGATAAGGATAGAAAGAAGATAGTAGTAATAATAGCTAATTAATATAAGAAAGTAATAGAGAATTTTAATAAATAAAGAGGGAATATACTGTAAGATAAATAACTAGAACCTAACGATATAATTTTAGTTTATAATATTAAGTAAGTAATTAATAAATCTTCAGATAGAAAGTTAGAATATAGATAGATAAGCTCCTTTTGAATTTATTTAAGGATATTTAATATTTTTTCTTATAAATTTAAAATCTTATCTGGAGAGGAAATTACTAGAGTAATATATAGAGGAAATAGGTTGAGGAAATTTATATAGGCTCCTTAAGGGTATTAGGAACCTTCAGATCTAGATATTTATAGATTTAATCTAGAGAAAGAATTAGTAAAAGTCTTTCCAGCCTAGAGAGAATTTATAGTTAATAAGAAGGAAGAAGAAGAAAAGGAGGAAGAACTTATAGTCCTAAGTGAGACTAATAATAATATCTTAATAGAACTAATAACTTAACAAAAGGAACACCTATTAAGTATTAAGTATATAGTGGAGAAGATACTTTAGGATTCTAAGTTTAAGATCTAAATCCTAATAATAACTCCATCTTTAAAAGCTTAGTATTAGGATATAATAGTTTAATAATATATATATAGTAACTTTAACTTATAATTTTATCTCAGATAGCATAAGTATTTATAGATTAAATTAAATAATAAAAATATAAAAAAAAAGATATTTTATTTTTAATAAATTTAAATAATTATAATAAGTATCTATTTTTTATACTATAAGGTAGATTTAATATTTTTAAATAAACTGGATATAATAATTTATATTCACTAAATTAGTATATTTACAGACTTAGTATAATAGCTAATATTATCTATTAAGGTTTCTAAATTTAATATAATTAGGATAATAATAGGTAGTATTTATAGGTAAACTACTAAGTTGCGAAGTTTGTTATTTTTCTTAAGAGAGATATATAGAAGCTTCCAGCTGATAAGATATAATCTAGAATTTTAGGGAGGAAAGATAACTTTACTTGCGAAAAAGATATTACACTAAAGAATAAAAATATAATATATATTTATTACTAAAAAGATTTCCTTATTTATTTCTTTTTTTTTCTTTCTTCTAGTTTTTATTATTTTATTTTCTTATTTATAATATCTAAATTATAAATAACTTTAAAACTCTATTATATACTAAGGAAGGGTATTTATAAATTTAATAAAACTGTAAGTATTACTCTGAGGTGTAGCGTAAGGGTTTAGTAATATAGTTCTTCCAGCTAACTACTATAATCTATATAACTGGTTATTAGCTAGCTGTCGAAAGTGTTAGTCCCTATAGGATATTCACTACTACTATATCCTAATTATTTAGCTAGAATAGATTTTATATCTGTTAGATATTATCTGAGAGATTAGTTTATAAATTATTATGTAGATTAGTAGTGATGGATTTTGTAGAATACTCCTCAAGGATCTGCTAATTATTCTTTTTCTCACTCTGAAACTTAGGAAGGATAGCCTCACTTTATGTAGGGCCTTGAATAAGACTAATGGGAAAAGGATTATAATAATTAATATTATCTTAAAAGTTACTATATACAGGAGGATTACTAGTAACTACTATATCCTAGTTAGAAAAAGTTATAATATTATAGATAGATTTCTTTTATTTTAGTTAAGCTTATTATATAGAAGCTTAGAATAAGTTTAAGGGGAGGATTATAATAGAGTTAAGCTTATAAATAAGCTTATTTATATAATATAAGTAACTTTATAAATATAAATAGCTAGGTTTATTATAGATAGATAGAAAGAATTAACTTTTCTTCTCTCTAGAATCTAAGACCTACTATTCAGATTAGTTTAGCTTTTAGACTGTAGATCTGTAAATATAATTCTTTACTTTTAAAATATTTTTTTAATATTTTCCATCTATTTTTACTTCTCTCAGGTTTCATAGCTGGGGGTAGTTAGTTAGTTTTAGTCCAGATAGGCCCTCTCAGCTATAGCCTATTTCAATATACTGAAAGCTATTTCCCCTTAGAAAATAGAACTTACTTACTCCTTATCTAAATACTATATATTTATTATATATATATTTATATCTAAATAAACCTAGTATATACTCTACTGAGATACTATATTTTTACTACTTCTATCTATTTATTCCTCTAATTATATAATCTTCTTCTATAACTCCTACTCCTATAACTTTAACTCTAATTCCTAGGTTTTTTACTCTAATCTCTTAATTTCTACTCTAGCCTCTTAAAAGGGATTAACCTAGTTAATACTATATTTTCTTATATAAAACCTTAGTAGAGAAGATAATATAATTAAACTTAATCTGTAGCTAATATATACTAAATCTAAACTATAACTAGGAGAGTCTAATATTTTAATAGGATTAAAACTCTACCTAGCTAGTGAAAATATATCTAGAGGATTAAATAAATAAAAAGAAATTACTAGATTCTTCTCGTAGTAATTTATATACTTCTAATACTATTTCTAAGTTATATATAAACTATACTTAAGCTATTTAGATTATAATATACTATACTACTAATATACACTCTAAGTAAGATTAACTAAATTAGAATATTAGGTAATATTAGTAATAATTACCTATTTAATTCTAGAAAGAGGTTAGTTTAGACTATATATATACTAAGTATATTCCTACTTAAAGACTATAATAAGAAGTAACTATATTCAGCTAGCTATAAAATTATCCTTTATATAACTTAATTTAGTAATATTAATATTCTTCCTTATAAAAATCTACTACTAAAGCTGGATTCTACTATAAGATTTCACTATTACTACTATAATCTAGCTCTTCTTCTTATTCCTAAATTAAAACTTAGTTTTAAGCTAGAACTTATATATACTCTACACTTATATAAAATAGTTATCACTTAAAGTTACCTTCCAGAGGAAATATAATTTAGATATTACTAAATAATCTAGAAATTTGTTCTATTAATTATATTAAATATATATTTTATAAAGAATTAAAAGATACTAAAAGTATTTATCCCACTCTTAAGATAGATCTTATTTATATTAATAATCCCTAAAACCTAAAGTTAATATTAATTTTATATATACTAAAATAAATCTAAAATAGAATTTACCTCCTACTTATTTTATATTTATATTAGTAATTACTATATATATGATATTCTCTATAGATAAGTATATATAAATCTATCTTATTAGAATTAAAAAGATACTTTCAAGCTAGATAAAAATATATTCAAAAAGTAGAATATATCTTACTTTTAAGTCTATATTTATCTAGATATAGATATAAAACTTAAGATTTATATACTATTAGTATAGACTCTATATATACTAAATATATATTATATTTATACTAAGAATATTCTAAATAGCTATAGATCTTAAATATATTAATATCCCCCTTTACTATCTTGAACAATATATCTATCTCTAAATATTATATTTATATAAATACTTTAGTATTTACCTTGGTAATATAAATAATAAAGAAGTCTCTATTAAACTTAATCTGAACCTCTTAAATCTATTAATTACTCTTAAGTTTAATTTAATCTAAAGTAAACTCCCACTTTACTTCTATATATATTGAGTATATATACTATAATAAGCCTGGGGGCTATGGGGCTATAGGTGGCCATGAGGCCAACTGGGCCGTACGGAGAGGCTACGTGGCCACTGGCCGTANNCCGTACGTAGGGCTACAGCCCTACGTAGCCACATATTTAACCGTAGCGTAGCAAGCCAGTTATAGTAGCAATTCAAGCCAGTTCTTTCCCTTCGTTTTCATCCCTTTTGGTACAGCTATACGGCCACAGCCATATAGCCGTTACAGCCACTCTTTTATAGGATTCTTTTGTTTGTTTTTGTTGTTATTGTTCCACCCCATTTCAATGGAGGTCTATCCAGAGTCTCACCCCATTTCAATGGAGGTCCATCCAGGATCTCACCCCATTTCAATAGAGGTCCATCCAGAGTCTCACCCCATTTCAATAGAGGTCTATCCAGAGTCTCACCCTATTTTAATAGAGATTCTATCCAGGATTCATACCTATTACTTCCTTTTAGGTTATAATAGGTGAATACTTCTATACTGTTTAAATGGATCTGCCACTAAGCTAATAGACTAACTAACCTATTTACAGACTAACGCTATTAACTATATTTAAATATAACTATTTATTTAATTACTATAGCCTTATAGATACTATAAAAACTATAGATACTATAGATTATATAGAGGCTATAGCTATGCGGATACTATAGCTTCTGTAGGCTATAGCTACAGCTATACGTACAGCGAAAACGTCGAAAATCAACGAAAGCAACAGGAGGGCTAGCTACATATGCTATAGCTACGTAAGCCACAAAGGCCACGGATCCCACGGATGCCACGGATGCCATGGATCTTATAGATCCCTCGAATAAACCCCCGAAAATCACAAAAATAACAGCTACTGCTATGTCAATCGATTCGCAAGACCTACGGCCGCGTATAGCCACAACCGCGTATAGCTATAGCTACGTTACAGCTATGCGTATTGAAATAGGCTATAGCTGAGAGGGCCCATCTGGACTAAAACTAACTAACCACCCCCAGCCATAAAACCTGAGAGAAGCAAAAACAGATGGAAAATATTAAAAAAATATTTTAAAACTGTAGAATTATATTTACAGATCTATAGTCTAAAAGCTAAACTAATCTAAATAGTAGATCTTAGATTCTGGAGAGAAGAGAAGTTAATTCTTTCTATCTGTCTGTGATGAACCTGGCTATTTATGCTTGTGAGGCCACTTGTGTTACGTAAATGGGCCTGTTTACAGGCCTAACCCCATCACAGTATGCCACCCTAGGGCCCTCGAGGCCTCACGAAAAAGAAGAACAAAACCCGACCAAATAAGGCTCTATAGTTACGACGATTTATCGATTATTACGCATGCAAGACCACATCAAAAATACCTAGATTTCGAAAGGAAAAACCACTCTGGGGAGGAAGAATACCCCTAGGGGTAGTATATACTCCGCATAGTGACTTTAATAGACCTCCAGCCAGGGGAGGTAATACTTATATATACGAAAATAGTTTACTAGTATAAATAATAAACAGTGTAGCTAAGGAGTTACGTACGTATATATATATAGCTAAGAATTATAGTTTGAATCTGTTTTTCGACTTTTCTTTTACCCAGCGGGGCTAGTTAGGTTTTAGTTATTTTTATCTAGATTTTTGAATGTATACGGATATAAACTTTCAAAAATAGGGAGGATTATAATAAGGTTAGACCTATAAACAGACCTATTTATATAATATAAGTAGCCTTATAAATATAAATAGCTAGATTTATTATAAATAGATAAAAAAAATTAACTTCTTTTTTCTCTAGAATTTAAGACTTACTATTCAGATTAGTTTAGCTTTTAGACTATAGATCTGTAAATATAATTCTATAGTTTTAAAATATTTTTTTAATATTTTCTATCTATTTTTACTTCTCTCAGGTTTTATAACTGGGAGTAGTTAGTTAGTTTTAGTCCAGATAGGCCCTCTCAGCTATAACCTATTTTAAGAAGTAATAAGTATAAATTCTGGATAGACCTCCATTGAAATGGGGTGAGACCCTGGAGGTTATAGGGAAATGGGGAATAAAGAGACCTTAGTAGTAAGAAAAGAGAAAATCCAGACTAAGAAAAGGAAATAATCAAATAAGCATAATAACTAAAGCGTGGATCTGCGAATATTATCTAAAGTAAAGTTTTTTTTTTTTTTGATACTCAATAAGTATTCCTTTTATTGAGTTATCAGTCCTACTAAGGTATTATCGTTTATAAGATCTGTAGATAAGACTGTCTATATAAGGTTTTTTACTATCTTTTTATCTTTATTATATAATATTTTAATTTAATTCTATATGAAGCTACTAGTTAATTTTCCTAAAGACCTTAATAGATTAGTAATTTACAGTAATTCTAATATTATCTATCTTCTCCTTCTTTAGAGGTATCTAAAAGTCTAAATATAATTATCCTTATATGTTGTCTTCTCTAAAAAGGAGGTATTTAAGTTATAGTAGTCTTTCTTTGACCTAGCTGTCTTCTCTATATTAGAGGTATTTAAATTATAGTAGTCTTCTTTTTACCTAACTACCTTCTCTATATTAGAGGTATTTAAGTTATAGTAGTCTTCTTTTTACCTAGCTATCTTCTCTATATTAGAAGTATTTAAATAGTCTATTTATTTATCTTTTTACTGATCTTTAGATAAATAAGTTAATCCTACTATATTTATTAGCTTAGTAGGATTACCTTCTTAATTATTCTATAATTATTATTATAATTATTATTTTCTATTATATCTAGTAGAGTAATTTCTAGTCTACCTACAGACTAGGTTTATAAATATCCTACTAATAATAATTTTATAATATAAAGTTATAAAAGTTTATTTAGTAAAATTATATAAGCGCTAGTTTCTAAATACTTTCTGGGTTTCTAAAGTATCTACCAGTTTCGAGAGTATAAATATAATTATTACTTAATCTTCTTATTTCTAGTATAAATCTGTAAATAGTTTTCTTTAGTAATCTTTCTAATCTTTATACTTACTTATATATCTTTTCTTAATAATAAGATAATATATTATATTTTTATTATATTATATTAATATTTATTTATTAAGGTAATATAGAAATATTTCTCTATTCTAGCTTTAAAGACTGAAAGCAGAATAATCTACTTCTAGATATTATTAAAATAAATTATAGCTAAGAGAGCCTATCTAGATTAAAACTAACTAACTATTCCCAGCTATAAAACCTGAGAGAAGCAAAAATAGATAGAAAATATTAAAAAAATATTTTAAAANNTTAAAACTATAGAATTATATTTACAGATCTACAGTCTAAAAGCTAAGCTAATCTGAATAGTAAGTTTTAGATTCTAGAGAAAAGAGAAGTTAATTCTTTCTATCTGTCTGTAATAAACCTAGCTATTTATACTTATAAAATTACTTATATTATATAAATAAGCTTATTTACAGGCCTAACCCTATCACAATACTATTAGAATATTATTTATATAGATTATATACTTATAAATATATACTTAGTAGGATACTGAAATAAATATATATATTAAAATAATATAACTATTTTATTTTTATTATATAGAAAGTTATAGATAGTTTAAAGGAAATTTACTCTAAACTATTAGTATAATTAATATATATTAAGATAGAGGAGAAATTTACCTAAATCTATATTTAGTATATAATTAATATATATAGAGAATTAATTTTATATATATAGATATATAAGTAATATTTAGTTTATTAGCTAGACTAAAAATAAGTTACTATATAAACTTTACTAATAGTTATACAGAAAGTAATAAGATATATAAATATAAACCTTAAAATAAAAAGAAGATAAAAAGGAATTTAGCTAAATTAAGAAGTATATAAAAGTTAAACTTAATTTTATAAAGATATATCTTAATCTTACTTATTCCCTAGGAGTAAGTAAAATCTAGAGTAAACTTAGTATAGATTGAGTATATACTGAAGCTATACTTACTATATATTCACCTTATTATTTTACTATATTTAATATATAAATAATAAAGTATTTCTCACTATAAAGTATTTAATTTAATTAGCTTTCTTAGATACTTAATATTAACTTAAGTTTAGGTAATAAGAATAATATATATATAATATTATAATTTAAAAAAAACTTAATTTTAGGTAATTAATATATTATATCTATATATAATTAGAAAGTAGAATATATTATCTATATACTAAACTTACTTTATTGTTTTAGAAGATACTAATTAATTAGGTTTAATATATTTAAAAATTTCCTTCTTTATAAAAATATAAACTTCTTGAGAGATAATTTTATTTAGAGGTAAATACTATAAAGTAATTATATATATATTTAATATTACTATAATATTACTATTATATATACTAAGGATTAATTTACTTTTAGATATACTAAATTAGTTTCTCTATAATAAATTTAGATATTTCTTATAGTTTAGTAATCTTCTTAAGTTTTTATATTAGAATTTTAAAATTACTTTTATCTTATAGTATATTTAAAATTATAACTAAAAGATATATAAACTTATAATATTAAATATTACTATATTACTAAGTTTAATATTATATTTAGTTTAAATTCTTATCTAATTTATTATAAAGTTGGTATCTCTCCTCTATAGACTAAATATATATATAATATACTCTAAAAATATATATTATTTCTTTTAAAATTTTAATATATTATATATTAAAAACTCAATTATTTATATTATATTAAGAATAAACTTCCAGACTTTAATATTACTAAAATTAGGATTCTAAATACTATATAGAATATAATATAGAATATTATCTCTCTTAATAGTAAGATATACTAATAGAGAGATATAATCCTAAAGAGATAATATTACAACTTTATACTAATCTCTACTAGAAATAAGAATATTTTAAATATAAATAGGATTCTCCTTCTATTTAGTATATACTATAAAGATACTAAACTTTAACTTACTTTTAATAAACCTATATAGTAAATATCTTTATCTTTTTATTTAATTTTAAATTTAATTAATATGAAATAATTATAAAAATAATATAGAATATTAAGCTATTTATATATAAGTTAGGCTAATTACTAAATTAAATTAAATTAAAAGTCTCTCTAAGTAAGTTATTTAGATAATTTAGATAAAAAAGAGAAGAATTTAGTAATATTAAAATTAAAACTAGAATCAGAATTATTAAAAATATCTAAATTAAATTTAAAAAAGAGATTATACTAAGAAATAATAAAGAGGAAAATAAAATTAATAGAAATAGAAAAAGAATCTATTTTAAATTAGAAATAAAATAGTAAATAGTTAAAATTATGATATAATTTTATAATAATTAAAGTAGGATATTATATAGATAAAAAATATATTATATATATATATAATATTAAGAGAGTATCTTTATTTATATATAAAATACTTTTAAATATTAAATATTAAATTATATAAGATACTAATAAAATAGATCCTAACTTAGTATATACTGAGTTCTGATATTAGTTATATTTTACTTAGATATAGTGTTAAGTACTGTTCCTATGCCTAAAAATCAGTAGACCCCCCTGCTGAAATTTGGATCGGGACCCCCCTGTTGACTTTCGGGACCCCCCTGTCAACTACAAACCCGCAGAGCCACCCAATGGAAGGAGAAAAGAGCGGGGGGGGCTTCGTTCGCCCAGGATGTCTGTCATGTCGAATGAAGCCTGCCAGATCTTCCTTCATTCTCCGCCAGAGGCCTCCGCTTGACTTGCCGCTCGTGAAGTCACTGGCCTCGGGCACTCCGTTTCCCCTCTTCGCGTCTCCATTCGTCCCCTCCAAAGGCCAAGACATTGTCTGCCCACCAGCATTCGCTTTGCTTTGCTTGGCTCTGGTCTGCTCAACGGAGTAGTCTCTACGAGTAATTGCCGCTCCCTGCTCGTTCCTTGGTGGTGTACTCCGTACTGTGTAAGAGTAATTCCACCATGGTCCAGCGCAAACTCTTGGCAAAATGACCACTCTCATTACGGATACTCTGTACGAACAGAGTAATACTCAGCAAGGTCTTGTCCTCCCCGTCAACACCCTTCTCGTCACCGTCTTGTCCCTCCGTCTCGACTCCTCCATCCTCCATCCTCCTCCCCCTTGCCCTCCCCTGACTCGGACCCCCGGATACCCTCCCACGGCGCCGGACGACGTTCAAACGAGCCCGGTCCTGTCAGCAGCTCACAGGTGTCCGCCGAACGAACGGCGCGCGCCTAATCACCGGCCGTTCGGTCCTAATGTGCGCTGGCTGACGATGATGAATGCTGCGACGGTTTTGATTCTACCCGCAATTCCCGCAAAGCCCGCCACCAACAAACACACACAGACTCTTCCTGTCAGATTTTCCCGGAACAAGGTCCCTGTCATTATGACGAAACACTGGGTATCCCGTCTGTTTGTATTCTTGGAGCGTACAGACGGGATACACACACAACGCACCGTCACCACTGGAAGCCATCACTAACATTAATTGAGGACCATACATCAAGGAGGAAGCATTTATACGCTAAGGATATCCAGGAAACTCGCGCTTTTGGGTGACACGAGCGAGGCCAGACACGACAAACATGTCGCCCTTGTCCACTGCCAGATGATGGTTGTTTGCTGCACCGGCAGAGTCGCAACAGCGCAGCATTAATCCCGCCATCGCCCCGCGCGCCAAGACTCGTGAGGACAGCGAGGAGCGCGAGTCGACCGGCGCCGGAACTTTCTCCCTTATTTTCCCTTATTTTCCCTTTTAGTGTAAACTATCCCGCCCGCACTCTATCATATCGTGCTCCAGCTGGTCAAGGGTCACGAGTTGCGCATCTTACTTTATCTCGTCTTTTGCCCGGCCACCGGTTCAACCCTGCCCCGCTGACTGCACACGATGCCCTGCTAAAGTGATGACATCGACCCTCGCGACGGCCATATTGGCCTCTAGGCTATACTGGCGCCGAGATGGCTCGGCGGGATTGAATAAGCTTAACAATTCCGGTCTGTCCGAATGTCGGACCTTGCTTGCACACGTTCCACCCACCGTCCGGCTCCCAGCTACCCGACGGTGTTGTACCAGCTTGCTGCTGGTGGTCGAAATATTCTTTTTCTACTCAACCATTCAAAACTCAGCATACTGCGTCCCTCCTTTTGTGACGTTCCACCCGCCGCCTGGTTTCACCACCAACGGCAACGTGAAGCCTTTCGCTGACGCGTCTGTGCTAACTTTTCTGATACACTCCGGGATTTGTCCTGGAGAAAACTTCGCGCTACGGTGTCAGTTCAGCCGGGTTTAGGCAGTCACCCATGCGCGCTACTGATTTGCTGCAACAGAGACTTGGCGCCAACTCATAGGCGAGTGCCCAGGGACGAATATTTCCGACGATGGCGAGGATATGACGCCACAGGTTCGTCGGTGAACTCTCGCGCACTGGAGGGCGGGTATCACCCGGTTTTGGGGGAGTTGTTCATCGGTTCGTGGGTTGCGGCGAAGACAATTTCTTAGCTTAGTAAGGCGGTTCGTGTCAGGAACAACACACTCCTCGAGAAGAGTTTATACTAGTTGAACCTCAGGCGGCTAGTAAGCCCTACAGTGTCAGGAATAATGCACTCATATCAGGAATAACACACTCCTCGAGAAGAGTTCATACTAGTTGAACCTCAGGCGGCTAGTAAGCCCTCTAGTGTCAGGAATAATACACTCGTGCCAGGAATAACACTCTCCTCGAGAAGAGTTTATACTAGTTGAACCTTGGGCGGCTAGTAGTGTCAGGAAAAATATATTCGAGTGGCAGAGTTTATACTAGTTAAACCTCGGGCGGCTGGTACTATCTCTGTAGGCCTTACTCCACTTGAAACACTTAAAACAGAGCGTAATTATTACTTTTGATAGATATAATTCAACTCCTTACCTTGAATTTTCTATTGAAGGTCAATAATACTTATATCTCAAGATATAAGGTAGAGTATTCAGAACTTCTTAAAGAGATACTAAAACAGGCTCTCTTAACTATCAACCGTTCTTGATATCCTATCCTACTGCTACAGGGTTAGCGGATTCAGCAGCTCCTAATCTATCTTTCACTTTCAGAGCGCAAGTAGCCGGTAACTCAATTGATTGAGCTAGCAAAGTAATCACCTTCGGGGATAATGAAGCCTTCGGTGCCGCCGGCAATATCCCCAGTTCTCGAAGTTGAGTTTAGGTTTCCGAGTTGTGGAGTAGCACGTTGCGTTGCCTCTCTCGTAGCTATTAGTAACGTGTGTCAAGCTGTTTTGGGTGATAGCAAGTGCTGATGAGGTTGAATAGGGTCCCTGGGGAACCGGCATTCCACTAGGTAGTCTAGTGCCGGAGACATATTATGGAAGCACCAAAATGCCGGGTTTAGCATAGTATCGTATGGGTGTCGGTTCAGCTAGCCCGGTAGAAGAACGGAAGGGGAAAGAAAAGGACACATCCGCCTGGTGCTTTGGTAGTCTAGTTATAAACCTGATTCAAATTCCCTGCCCTGAAAAGTGCGGGCCCTTATAAGTTATGGCACTCAACGGCGTATAAAGTCCTTGACTCCTCCTATCTCTGAATGCTCTTGGCGCCTCAAGCTCATCAAACATCTACAGATACTCAACAATAACAGCAGCCGCTCTTGTTTTAATTTCTTTTAACACAGTCAGCAACCAGAAATTCAGGATGTTTCAATCTACCTTCTTAGTCCTCCTCTTCGGCCTGATGGGTACTGCACCAGCCGTCTCGGCTGACTGTCGACCTGCGGGCCAGTTTACCGTCCCGTGTTTTGAGCAATCAGGAGGCTATTCTTGCGATACGAGGAACCCACCAGACCTTTGCCGTAACGGGCAGTTTACAGGAAGCATAAAGCAGATCAGTTTTGACTGCTTCAAGGAGGTTAGGAAAGGCGTCAACAAGAACACTTGTGAATACTCGGTATGATATCCGTACTTGCTTTACCTACTTCTGTCTTCGGTTCGATCTATGGTGGAAGTTGAGCTAACGGATTGTCCTGCACACGTACACTTGTTGCGACATGTCAGCAGGGGGGCACCGGGGGGCCACTGGGTAGGTTCCCTGTAGGAGAGCATCGGCGACCGGAATAATGGTTATTCCGGGCGGCGAGGCTTAAATATCAGTGTGGAGCAGCGGCTAAGTAAGGGGAAGGACAAGTTCGAATAGTCACATAGCGTAGCACACGCCTATTCAGAGATCCCATCACTTGGTACGAACCCAGCCTGACACAATCGTTGAGTTGTACCTCTGTCACATTAGGTTAAAAGGCGGTTTGCGGCCGAGTTCATTAAGTGTAGTGCTATGGAGATGGCCTCAGTGAAGGAGCATGTATACTATGAGGTGCGGTGGACTGTAGCACTATGCTATGGGTATACTCTACAAGAGTGGATCTAACCACTCGCATCCCTCGCGAAACAACTTTAACCTGATCAAACGGAACTCTTGAGCAGCAGAGTTAGTACCAGGTATTCTGCTTATGTTTCCTAAAGTAACAAACCCGTGACATATAAAGTAAAATTATAGTAATAATAACGTTACCTCGTTCTTCCGCTCTATAATACGACCTCATCGGTTACGTGACTATATTAACACAGAACAGGACATAACGGTATAGGTATAACGTTATAATATTGATGTTGCTGAATTATAGCTTTTGAAACTCCATCACGATGTAAATACAGGACAAGTATGCATATACTTCTATCAACCCTCAATACAGGCTTTTCAACTGAGCGCACCTCCAGCAGGCTAACGTCTATCTACACTTATTCCAACTGCGGAAACTTCAAAATCAACGCAAAGCATGCGTCAACTAGTAGTCTAGCCGAGAACCACTTCCTAACAAATAGTTCACACAAGGCATTACAGCACCAATTCAAGACATCACCATTGATGGTGGGACTATCAGCTCTTAGACTCTCACAGCACGTGACACTTAGCCACTCATAGTACTCTAATGGCCAAGATGCTACCGATATGACGCAAAACGTGGTCATAGACACTTTCTTCGTTGACTGGAACACGAAGCCGAAGTTCGCACAACGCGCTAAGCTTGCGCTGCTGTTGAGAATCGCTGGATTCTTTCCCGTGCGGTCTTTAACCGCCAACGCGGACATGGCGTGGAAACTTGAATGAGCCCGCAGTCTAAGCCAAGCAGACGCGGAAGTTTGGGCGTTGCAATACAGGGCTTGAGGGACTCTTAACTGACATTCCGCGGTTACGTATTGGCGAAGCTTCACAACAGGGGCACGTGAGGGGATCTTCTCATATGAGTGACACTAGAAAGCCTTAGTCGGTTGATTTCCGCAAACGGCATGTTGTCTCAGCCATCGCTGTTTGCGAACATCAACCTCAAAGAAGGCCAGCCTCAGCCCCAGCCCAGCTTTTCGGACTTTTCTCATTACTGCAAGAGATCTTGTCCCGAAGCCTACTCTTTGTCGGTCAACCAGTTGACCCAGTCACAGATCACGATCAAAGGACTTACGTGTGATAGACGAAAATGCTCGATTCGCAGTATGCTCAGATAAGTGCGCCAACGCTTCCAAATTCAGAACAGCCGTCAATCGTAACCTAAGAGCACCGTTTCCGGTCATTTCCCCACTCCAAAGTTTCAAGTTTCTTGTCCCATTATTCCTCCTCATCCAAGTCCTCTCCTGTTGTTTCTCTACCCCGGCTACGTGAAGGTCTTGACCGCTGTCTCCAGTACAGCCGAGTACGGGTCGAGAGCGTCCTTTACAGGGCCCTGGGAATCTGCAGGAATGACATCGAGCAGAGACGTTTCAAAGTTGGCAAAGTCGTCCTTTGTGATGTTCACGTACGACAGCGTCGCGCTCTCGAAGCCCCTCAGCTTCGCTTTGGCGTCCACGAGCGCCCGGAGAGCCGACTCGGCAACGGGTCGGATGCCGTTCGTGAACTTGTCCACGATCTGGTTGATTTCGTCCGCCGAGAAGGAGCCCGTGAGGTCCTCTACGTGGAGCGTGGCCTGGTGGTTGGCAATCTGCGCGGAAATGGTGGAGGTGAGGACGCCCTGCACCCATGTCGGCCCGTCGCTTGCTTTGACCGCGTTTTCGAGGTTCTTGTACGAGTTTTCGATGACGTTGAAGTCTTCGAGGAGAGTAGGAACGGTGGTTGTGAGGATCTGAGGCAGGATCCCCCCCATGAAGTCGACAATAGGAGCTGCTGAGGCGCCAATGGCGACCGCAAGAGGGATGATTATACTGGAGAAATGCATTGTCGTTTATGTTTGTTGATTTTGCTTTGTGTTCTGCTGGTTGGTTTGCCTATTTCAGTGCAAATCGTAAGCTGAGCAGTGGTAGTTGTTTTGCGGTAAGAATGGTGATCATGAGAAATGGACAGGACGGGTGGAAGGCTTCGTATTTATCTTTTGAAAGGAGGATAGACCTCACTCAGCCGCTCGTTCCGAAAAGCCCCTCGGTCTTCCTGGTGCCTCGAGCAACAAGCCTTTCAGAGACAGGCTCTACCTATGCGAAGTGTCTCAGATGAGAGTGAGGAGAGGGCTCTCTCCCCTGCCAATCCCGTTGCTCACAGTAAGCCACCTTACCAGAACAACTCGCTCTCTGGCTGGACAAGATCACCACGTCCCTAAAGGCGCTACGCAAGAGGCGGGTTCGCGTAATGAGGAAGAAGACCGCTTTCAGGCCCAGTTGATGATGACCGCATCCGGCGATGCGTCGGGGTTGGTTGACTTGGGCTGGGAGAGCTTTAGTCTGGGCTGACTAGCACCGTTTCGATCAACAAAGACAGTTCTAGGTCTTTCTGGGGAAAATATCTGGTTGATCGTTGGGTTTTTCAACGCAGATCTGCTGTCCTCGCTTAGGCAGACGTTGAGATGAGATGGTAAGCGATGTCTGTTTTCGTTATACATCACCAAGTGATCGCCTTTCGGACACAAGTGATGCGTAAGAGGACGGAGATAAGACACTGCCACTAAGAGTCTAGGACAATTTCGTCACTTCTCTTCAGGATGTCCTGTCACAGTTGACTCATGATCGGTCCGGAAGTGCTTCGAGACCACGGGCCGAAGGTGAACGAGGAATGTTGCCTCTCGGAACAGTAACAAGGATCCAGAATGTCTTGGAGTCTTGTCATCGGTCCAGAATTGTAGACTGTCCGCTTGCCGTCAGTATGAGACCTACTATCGAGGACAATAATCCATCGAACATGCTGCTCGTAGAGAAGAGTGACGGTCTGGCCACCGAGGCTCGCCTTCCGCCTGAGCGCACTAGGCTCACTTTCGGCATCAAATCTAGGGGCTTCTGAGATATAGCTCTTCGAGCCATAACATCCCCTGGTCCGAAACAGTCTAAATCGACATGACTGCTCTCATGGAAGATCTTAGACAGTAAACTGGCCATCAATCACTGTGACCAGTCCGCTTTACGTGTTGAACAGTGCCAAGTTAATTGGCCACTCGTTTTACACAAAATGTGGTACTGTGAATTTCCCGGCTACTCGCTCTTTCCACTGCGAGGAAGTCTTCGAACAACTGGTGACTGACTGTTTTATAGGCTGAGAACTTGAGGTTCGTGAAGTAAACAGACTATCCGATGGCTATCTTCAAGCGAACTAAGAACGGAAGCCTATGATAGCGTCATGATCTTTGGTAAGCCTAAGCTACGCTTCGCCTCCAGCATTATGGTCTGGAAGAACCCTTGACGCGGCGTACCACACAAATGATAAGCATGTAACGGCCGTAACCTATCGGACTCTGATGGTACGTCCGTCTCGCGGCTTGGTCGGGCAACGGTCATGGTGAACTTGAAAGTTACTGCCGAAGACTCCAGCAAACCCCCGCGCACTCCCCGATTCCAGGCCTTCTGCGGTTTTCCTATAAGCCCGTGAATGATAGCAAGTGATGGGATTCTCCGCCCAGTGGGCTATTTCAGCGAGAGCAAATCGTCCTTGCTGACTGGAATGCAAAGGAATCCACGGCCTCTCCGACGTGGTTGTACTCATTAGCACGATGTTTCCGGATCGGGAGCTTGGCCAAGCGTCAACGTCGAATAGCTTCACGTCGCCAAGCCAAATTTCTTCGTGGGCCTGGCTGGAACGCCCGTTGCTACCACCTATGTGAAAGAAGACCCTGCAACGGACAGATCTAGGACACGATCTAAGTTGTATTTGGTCTCGACGCCTTATTCAGGAAGAGCACTCCACTCTTGTATAACGAATCAGGTCGCTGTGGTATTGTTTTCTTGGAGTTTTCTGTCATCATTCAGGGTGTAAGGGCAAGATGAGGGAAGCTTCAGTCAGGGACTGAAGCTAGTTAGACGGAAGCAACTCAGAGTAGGATTCCACGCGTCTGGACAGGTAAGTTTTCGTCGCGCAGTTGAATCGGCTAGGAATGAACGTCACTGGGACGAGGTCAAGATAGAAAGGTGCACGCTTTGCATTTTACCTTTGATGGCGATTCTGGCCTTTTGCCTTTTCACCCAGCCCATGATATCTCCATGCAACCCTTAAAAGTACCACAACCTCGATACGCTGAAGTTCTCCGGATTGAATCTGCCAAAATATAGAAGTTTTCCCCATTATTGTTCTAGGACTTTCACTGTAATGGATTGTTCATGTATCTATCCAAACACGCTGGTAGTCTACTCACGTGCTCCGCGGTATTCCTTCAAGATGTCGAGATCCTTCTCATGTACAGTCGTTAAAAACTCAAGTATTCCATGCTCAGAACACCAGAATACACACTCTAAGCCTTGGTCTTGCTGAGTCTCTCCTTGATCTCGGCGACAACAGCGGCGGTGACCTCTTTGGTGGTGGCCTTGCCGCCAAGGTCGGCTGTGACGATACCCTTGCCGGTAACGATCTCGACGACCTCCATGAGCTTATCGGCCGCGTCTTTCTCGCCGAGCCAGGCGAGCATCTCGGCGGCGGTCCAGAAGGTGGCGACGGGGTTGGCGACACCCTTTCCGGTGATGTCGAAGGCGGAACCATGGATGGGCTCGAACATGGAGGGGTTCTTGCGCGTGGGGTCCAGGTTGGACGTCGGGGCGATGCCGATAGAACCGGCGAGGGCGGCGGCCAGATCGGAGAGGATGTCGGCGTGCTGGACATGTCAGCCAACAGTTCTTGTGACTAGTTTGCATGTAGAAACGTACCAGGTTGGTAGCAACGATGGTGTCCAGGCTCTTGGGGTTGAGAACCATTCTAGTGGTCATGGCATCCACGAGCATCTTGTCGAGGGTGACTTCAGGAAACTCCTTGGCAACATGATAGACAACCTCGTCCCAGAGAACCATGCCGTTGCGCTGGGCGTTGCTCTTGGTGACAAAGGTCAACAGCTTGCGAGGGCGGCTCTGGGCGGTTTCAAAGGCGAAGCGGACGATGCGCTCGACACCGTGGCGGGTGAAGATGGCCGTCTCGGTGGCCGTTTCCCAGGGGAGGCCGCGGTGGGAGCGCCCGCCCTGGCCGGCGTACTCGCCCTCGCTGTTCTCGCGGATGATGACCCAGTCCAAGTCGCCCTCGGCGCAGTTGCGGAGGGGAGACTGGGTGCCTCGCAGAACGCGGGTTGGACGGACGTTGGCGTACTGCTGGAAGGGTTGGCAGATGGCAAGGCGGAGACCCCAGAGGGAGATGTGGTCAGGGACGTCTGGTGTTTTGTTAGATCGCGGACTTTTTGGTGACTTGAATTACGAGGAGTAGTTCAGGGTTGCACGTACCAGGAGCACCGACGGCGCCGAAGAGAATGGCGTCGTGTTTCTTGAGCTGCTCAAGACCGCCATCCGGGATATACTTGCCCGTCTTCTTGTAGGTCTCGGAGCTCCAGTCGTAGTCGGTAAATTCCAGGTCGAAGGTGCCAAGGGTGTCGGCAAGGGCCTTGAGGACCTCCACGCCGGCGTCGATGACCTCTGGGCCGATGCCATCAGCCCCCATGGAGGCGATGCTGTAAGACCTTTTGTTCGGTAGAGCGCTGAGCGACATTTGGAAAGGTTGTGAGGGGTAGCGTGGACGAATAGAAGTCTCAAGTATCGATGGAGAGTTCAAAAGCAGAGTCTAAATCTACTTGAGATGAGTTTATGGGTGGATGAGGCTGAAGTGGAGGATATAAGGGCACCTTGAGTACGTCGTGAGATTGACCTCTTTTGTAAGCGTTCCCCTGCGGCCGACAACGGCAAGATGTCTAACATAAATGCGCAACATCTTCGGATTGGTTGCCGCCAACATTAGACGCTGTGGAGTTGGAGCGTTGGTGGGGGAGCGGAGGAGAGAAACACCGCGTGAGAAGATAATGCCGCGGATGAAGTTAATTCCGACCTGCATCTCTCGGCGTCGTCTTCTCCCAAGCCCAACCTCTTCCGTGAGGAGATGGGTATTTGCGGGGTTACACTCCGTCTTGATTAGCTTCATCGTCGGTTCACGAGATTCCTCGCAACAGATAACCACCTGGGTAGCCTCTTCTGGCGGTGGAAGAAGACTTGTCACATTTGTGCCGGTCTTTGCATTATTGCTTCTGATTCAAAGACGGGACGAAGAGAGGTCAGCCCACCATGATCGACCAGTCAGCCATCGACGCTGTTCTGCAGTACATCCTACCGTCCATTCAGACTCACAAGACAAAGTCATCAGGTCCCTTCATTCTCGGTCTGTCGGGACTGCAGGGAAGCGGAAAGTCGACGTGGGCAACAGCTCTAACGGAGACACTCAACGCCAAGCATGGAGTCAACACCAGGACCCTTTCATTGGATGACCTCTACCACGACCACGACCAACTTGTAGCCTTGCGAGAGTCGAACCCTGGCAATGGTCTCCTCCGCAGTCGCGGGCAGCCTGGAACGCACGACGAGGTCCTTGCAAAACGCTTCTTTGATGAAGTCACGCGAGGCTCTGAGAACTCAGAAGCGATCCCGTGGCCAGCGTTCGACAAGAGCCTGTTCAGTGGCAAAGGCGGCCGAGTACCGCTTACCGAATGGGACAGCGTGCCTCGCAGCCCACCGCTCGAGGTTCTCATCTTCGAAGGCTGGTGTCTCGGGTTTCAACCCCTCTCACCGGAAGCTGTCGAAGAGAAGTGGAAGAGAGCGACGGAGCTCGAGACCTCAAAGCGCGCCCAGTCTCAAGAAAACCAAATCTCCACAACGACGCTGGCGAGTCACAGCTTGGAGCACCTGTTGCTCATCAATAAGAACCTGGAGAGGTACTGCGAGTCCTTCATGGGACCCTGGCGATTCGACGCGTTCCTCCATCTTAGCACAGACCAGCTCGTCAACGTCTACCACTGGCGTCTGGACCAGGAGAGGGCCTTGCGGGAGAAGAAAGGTGCGGGGATGACGGACCAGGAGGTTGTCCGTTTTGTGCAGGGATACATGCCCGCCTACGAGCTGTATCTAGATAAGCTTACGCAAGAGTCGTTCTTTGTGCAGGAGAGGGGCGAGAAGGCCCATGTTCGCGTGGTCCTGGATTCGAAAAGAAGGGTTTTGCGCGTTGAGAAGGCGTAATCACCTTGACCTGTATCTATCTTAGTACCGGATGAGAAATGACAAGAATTGTGTCGTGATAGCTTCAGGCCTGTGGGCTGCTATCCCGGTTCATGTGGCCTGCTCACGTAAGGTGCTCCTTATATAAGATACATCCATAAACCTATATATCAAATAATGCCGTTCCGCAGATAGCTTTTTATATGAATAAGCTTTTACCTACCTATTTCCATAAACTTACCAATATAATTCACTATAGTTATAAGCTTAGCTTTAAATATCCTTTAAGATTTATTATTTAAGCTATATCTATTTAGCTTATTGTTAGTTTAATCGTCAGGGTAATTGCATGCTATACGTAATCTCGTTATATGGATGCAAACTGGTGTTCTGGAAATTATTATTATTCTTACTATATTATATAGCATATAGCGCCATATAAGGCTCTAGATCTACAGTATAGTAATTACTTACTAATTACTATACTATTAGGCTACGGCTGGCGCCGGATGCTAGATTTCTATAGCCAGTAGGCTATAGAGGATATGCTGCTATATATATAGTAGTATATATAGTTACTATATATCCTATAGTATAGCGTAACTAATACTAGTAGTTTTTCTTTTTATTATATATTCTGGTGCCTATCTATTTACATAAAAAATGGTGCCTTTTATAATCTATATCCTTTTGCCTAAAGAATATCTAAATACCTATTTATTTACTTTACTTAAGTTACCTATTTCTCTATTTAAATAGTTATATAGTTTAAATTAATAAATCTCTTGAGGATATAGTTTAAAATACCCTTTATAAAGATATTAATAATATTATTATCTTTATCAATTTACTGTATCTTATAAAGCTTATAATACTTATATAACTACCTTAATACTATAATATTAATTATTAGATATTTCTCTTTAATAGTATTAAGCTTTATAAGGTATTTATAAAGTAAGTATAAGTTAGTATATATAATAGTTAGAATTTAAGGAAGCTTTTTATACTTAAGATGTTTTTTAAGTAATATAGCTATAATATAGAAAAAATCTATATTAGCTACTATAGTATAAATCTCTAAGGTAAGTATACTTCTAGTAACTTTCTTACTTTTAGTAGATAAGTAATATATAAGGTTACTATAAAGGTTAAACTAGCTATTACTAATTATAATTTCTTAGCTTAGAATTATTATAAATTCTAGTTAAGATAAGAGGTTAGTATTATTAGCAAAAACGCTATCAATAAAAGTGTAAAAGTATACCTTAGAGAGGTTAAGTAGTATAAAGTTAAAACCTTAGTTAAGATATTTTACTATAAAGAACTGGATCTGGGTTTATTTAACTGGAAAGTGACGTAAAATACTATTTATTTAGAATTAAGAAGTAAAAGAGAAGCTTTTATAAGTATATAGAAAAGTCTGTATATATAGTATTATATAGAATCTACTGAAGCTTTACCCAGGCGAGGAGATTAGCTTTAGATACCTAGATATAGTTTTAGCTAGATATTTAAGTATAGTCTGTAATATTACCTTCCTCCTTTCCAGCTGCCGCCCGGTTAGAGGCTATAGGTTAGGTTTCTATTATTATTTATAATTAGCTTATATATTACCTTATATTACTTTAAGGCTGCTATATCTATAATAATATTAATAAGCTTCTATATAGAGTTTATATATTCTTTCTATTTAATAAAAACTTCTTATTAGTATTTTCTTTCTATTTAGTATATTCTTACAGTAAGAATATTTTTAACTAACTATTTAGCTTTTTTATTATTATTTACTAATAGTAGTAGCTAGCTATTTACTATAATCTACCTAAATAGTAAATTAGTAGTAGCTTTCTAGAGTAAATCTATATAGAATTATAGGTAAATAAACCTTAGAGTATTTAACTTTATAATATATAGTGAGAGAATTTTTACTACTATATATTTATAATATAGCTAGATTAGCTTTCAGCTTAGTTTTAGTAACTTATAGTTAGATAAATTTAACTATATTTTTAGTATTAATCTGTGGGGGATTAGGTTTTATTTACTTAAGTTTAAAACTTTTACTGAGTGGCAGCTATTTCTATATAGATATATATTATTACTAACTATATTCTTTTAACTAGTTAGTAGACTATAGTCTCACTATTACTAGGTAGTTTTATATACTTTTTAGTAACTAGAATAAGGTTAATATAATATTTATAATTTATAAAGAAAGATATAGTTCCTATTATATTATACTGCTAGTTACAGAAGGCTAACTATATAATAGGTAGTAGGTTACTTTAGTTATTTTAGAATTAGTAGGTAAATACTTTTAAAACTACTTAGATTTTCTGGTTATACTATTTTATAATTTTATTAGTTTGCAGGTAGTAACTAATACTTAATAAGTATATAATATCTATTAACCTGCAGAATTTCTTCTAGAAGTAACTTACTTAGTTAGACCCTCTATTACTTATAATAGAATATAGTATTCTATGGAATCTGTAGTGGTAACTAAGGAACTACTAAGTATATACTTCTGCCTATATTATATTTATCTTCTCTAATATAGAGATTTTACCTAGTTAATTAATAATAACTTAGAGGTAATAGCTACCTTATTTTTTTATGGGGGGTAAGTTAGTAATAAAGTCTATTAATAGATTAGAGTGTAACTAGTTAGATACTAATAGGGACTTTAGGAATTTCTTCTTAACCTGCCTCTAGATATAAATACCTCTATATATATTATAGTTATATATAAATTAGTGGATACTTTATAATTATTTAGGTTAGTAGAACTATTAGCTTATAATCTCTAGTATACTATTATATTCTGAGTGACCTATAGGGGAGAAATTATATAATTTCTATATTAGTTTAGTTTTAAGTTTATTAAGGAGGTTATTACTTTCTTTACTGCCTGGTATCTAAAGTCTCTCTCTAAAGGTAAGTTATTCTAATATATTAATAGTATACTTAGTAATCTGGACTTTAATATAGAGGTTAGAGGAAAAGCTATACTTTCCCTGCTAGATTATTTTAAAGATCCGTTAGTTTAAGGAGTTTCTCTTAATAATATAATTTTATATTTTTTATAGGCTTAATCTTTCTTTAAAAACCTAGGTATTAGTAATATTTATATATTCTATCTGGGGTGTTGTGGGAATAGTAGTATCTAGATAATCTATATTACTTATTTCTATTACTTTGTATTATTTTATTCTTTAGGGATATTCTATTTCCTCTAAAAGAAGGTATTAGAGGCTACTTTCTGGATATTTAGTTAGTATTTAAGGTAAAAGTTATACTAAGATAATTTCTCCACCTACTAGCTTTATCTCTCTGTAAGCTATTATTTCTTTATAAAGTATTTCAGATCTTTATAATTAGTGAGAACCTTAAACTTCCTGGTGCTTTACAGCTTTACCCTCTATATCTATAAATAGGTTAGTATTATAAGAAGCTTCTTATTATAGACTAAGTAATTAAATTTTATAGAAGTTAGGTATTAGGAGTGAAAAGCTACTAGATATTATAAGCTATATCCGGATGTTAGGCTAGGGATATACCTAGGTATCTAAAGCTAACCCCCTCGCTCGGGTGGGGCTCCAGTAGGCTCTATATAGTACTATATATATAGATTTTTCCACATACTTATAAAAGCTTCCCTTTTACTCCTTAGTTCTAAATAAACAGTATTTTATACTACTTTCCAGTTAAATAAGCTTAAGTCTAGCTTTTTATATATTTAGAATTTAGTTTTATTTACTATATTGATAATACTGGGTAGAGTATAGCTTCCTACTAGTTAAGTATATAATCTAGTTAAGTGTAGCTCCTAGGATATAATACTATATAATAAGTAACTAACTAACTAATATAAAGAATAATAGAAAATATTAGAGCCTCCCAGGATACTCTTATAGATAGTAACTTTATAAGTAAATTACTTCAGTAGTAGTTATAGTATACTTTAAGTTTCCTCTACTAGAGGATTAATAAGCTTTTATATAAGTTAGTAAGATAAGATATTATAGTAAGTAGTTACCTCCAGATAGTTACTATAATAAATACCTCTAGCTTATATTAGAATACTTTAGTAACTTCCAGAATAATATCTATTAGAATAATAACCTTTAGGATTAATAATATTACTATATTTATATTAGTAGCTAACTACTAGAGAAAACTTTTTTCTCTACTTCTGAAGTTTTTAGGTAAATAGAAAAAATACTCAATATAAGCTTGATAAATAAAAACTAAATTTAAGATTAACTACTATTTCTTTAATAGTAATTAGAAATACTAATATCTAGTTTATTCCTACTTAGATTTTAGTTTTCAGTAGGTAGTTAAAACCTTCTATATAATAGGAAAGCTAGAAAATTTCTATAATCTAAATAATTTTATAAGTTACCTAGATAGAACTTACCTAAATCCTAATAGTTAGTTTTATATTATAATTTAGCTATAGAATTTTAGATAGAAGGAAAATAAATATCTAACTATCTTTCTATCTTAATTTAAAAAGATTTTAGTTAATATTAGAGAGTATATATAGCTAGATATAATCTAGATCTCTCTATTAGAGACTTTCTTACTTTCCTATTTTAAAAGGCTACTTAGTATAGTTAATTTTCCTATAGAGTATAAAGTTTAGTTATTTAAAATTTTAAATATAACTTAGAAACTTAAATATATAAAGAGAATATTAGTATATTACTAACTATCCCACTAAATATCTACTATTTATAATATAGAGGATAATATTATAATAACTAAGATAGTTAAGAAGTAATAATAATATTAAAACTTTAGTAATTTCTCTTCTATCTCTAAGGAATACTCTAAAGACTACTAAGATACTTATTAATATTTTAGATATAGTAAGAAAAGCTATATCTATAGAAACTATAGAATCTAAAAATATAAGAAAACTAGTATAAAGGTTATAAAAACTATAATTACTTTAGATTATACTGAGGATAACTAGAGGGATAATATTCCCCCAGCTAGTAATAGTGAAGACTTAGGAAAAAAGTAACTCTAGAGCGAAGTTAGGTTTTAAAGCTAATAGAGGCAGAAGTAACAGAATAGGAGAAATAACAGAAAAAGAAATAGATAAGTAACTAATAGTTAGTTACTATTCAGGCTAGAATTCATAAACGTTACTTTATTAATATACTTATTAATATAGACTATAATATCTATATTATTATTAATACCTCCCTTATAAAGAAACTTTACCTCCCGCCAGTTAATAAGTTAAAGAGATAGATAAGGAGATGTATTACTAGGCTGTTACTTAATAATACTTAGAAGGTAATTATCCTAACTTGAGAAGTTAGTAGTTATATATAAAAGATCTATATATATATTATAGAGAGTTTCTAGCTACTTCTATACTTTAGATAACTATAAATAGAGGATAATTATATTATCTATAATACTAGAGCCTAATAGATAACCTATAAGAAAAGTAATATAATAGTTTACCTAGAGTATTAAGATAAGTTAGTATAGCTTAAGGAGATCCAGTTAGTCTACCTACTTAATACTAATTTATTTATATTTATCTACTGATATACTATATAGTATACTAGTGATATACTAAGCTCCTACTAAGTTATATTTATTAATCTTATAGATATTAAGAAAATATTAGCCCTAAAGGCAGAAGTAGACCTAAGGGATTATATCTCTATAAATATCTTAAAGGAATTCCTAAATCTCTTCTACTTAGGTTCAGTATATTAGTTACCTTCCAGCTAAGTAGAAATAAATTACTATATCCTACTAATCTCTAATAATAAGGAATAGAAACTAAACTTCCTATAAGAACCTCTCTATAGTATATTATAAGAGAAACTTCTAGTATTTAAGAAGACTCTAGAGGATTTACTTAATAAGGAGTTAATTAAGATAAGTAGCTTCTCTACTAATATTTTAGTTTTTTTATAAGGAAGCTAGGTAGAGGGATATACTTCTATATAAATTATAAAGTTTTTAATATAATTATAAAGAAGAATTATTACCTTCTCCCTCTTATATTATAGATCCTCTAGAGGGTTACTATAGCTTATTAGTATACTAAGTTTAATATTATTATTATATTCTATAAAATTAGAATTAATAAGGTAGATTAGGAGAAAATAGCTTTTTAGATATATTTTAATCTCTTTAAATAGATAGTATACTCCTTCAGACTTACTAATATCTCCACTATATTTTAATAGTATATTAATAGTTACTTATAATAGTTTCTAAATAACTTTATTATAATATAGATTAATAATATTCTTATTTATATTATTAGTTATAAAAAGAGTATAAGAAGAAGGTTTACTAGATACTTAGCTACCTTACTAATATAGATTTTAAGTTAGATCCTAAAAAATATAAATTCTCAGTTATTATAGTTAAATATATTAGATTTATTATATTAGCTAGAAAGAATCTCTCTTATAATTCTGAGAAATTAGAGGTTATTATTAACTAGCTTCCCTCTAGCTTACTAAAAAATATCTATAATTTCCTTAGATTTATAAACTACTATAAGGTTTTTATACTTCAGTATAATATTATTATAAAGCTTTTAACCTATTTAACTTAGAAGTTAGTTTCCTTTAACTAGAAACTAGAATAGTAGGAGGTTTTCCTTATACTAAAATAACTTTTTACTATAGAATTAGTCTTATAGATATTTAACTTTAATACTCTAATAATAGTAGAGATAGACTATTTAGAGTATACCCTAAGAGATATATTAACCTAAAATAATAAAGCTAAAGTAAGGTATCTAGTAGCTTTCTACTCCTAACGTCTGACCTCTATAGAATTTAATTATCTAATCTATAATAAGAAACTTCTTACAGTACTAGCTTATTTATAAATATAGAGGATAAAGCTACAGAATATTAGGAAGTTTAAGATTCTTACTAATTATAAAAACCTTAAGTATTTTATAAAGAAATAATAGCTTACAGAGAGGTAAAGTTAGTAGATAGAGAAATTATCTTAATATAATTTTTATTTTAAATATTAATTAGATATCTAGATAGTAGTCTCTAATATTCTCTCCCAGAGGAAATAGAATATCTCTAAAAAGTAGAATAATAAGAAGTAATAAAAATAAGTAATATAGATTATTCTAGATATTACTATCTCTATAGAATCTTAGGTAGAATATATTAATATTACTAGTACTTAGATTTTCAAAAGAAAACTAAATCTATAAGAAATATAAAACTTTACTGCTAAGAGAGATTCTTTATATTAATAGATCTTTATAATAATCTAGTAGGGAGAATATAGCTTTCCCCCTAACTTCTATATTAAGATCTAGATTACTAAGTATATTATTTATATATTAGAATAGTTTACCTTTAGAGAGAGATTTTAAATATTAGGTAGTAAAGAGAATAATAGCTTCCTTAATAAACTTAGGATTAAGTTAGTATAGAAGTTATATAACTTCTCCCCTATAGGCTACCTAAAATATAATAGTATACTAGAGATTATAAGCTGATAGTTTTACTAATCTACATAGTTATAGAGTATCTACTAATTTATATATAACTATAATATATATAGAGGTATTTATATCTAGAGGTAAGCTAAGAAAGAATTCCTAAAGTTCCTACTAATATCTAACTAGTTATATTCTAATCTATTAATAGACTTTATTACTAACTTACTTTCTATAAAAAATAAGGTAGCTATTACCTCTAGATTATTATTAATTAACTAAATAAGATCTCTATACTAAAAGAGATAAATATAATAGAGGTAGAAGTATATACCTAATAGTTTCTTAGTTACTACTATAAGTTTTATAGAATATTATACTCTATTATAAGTAATAGAGAATCTAACTAAGTAAATTACTTCTAGAAGGAGGTCTATAAGTTAATAGGTATTATATATTTATTAAGTATTAGTTACTACTTATAAACTAATAGGATTACAGAATAATATAACTAGGAGATCTAAGTAGTGTTAAAGATATTTATATACTAATCCTAGGATAACTAGAGTAACTTACTACCTATTATATAGTTAGCTTTCTGTGACTAGTAGTATAATATAATAAGAACTATATCTTTCTTTATAGATTATAAATATTATATTAATTTTATTCTAGTTACTAAGAAGTATATAGAACCACTTAGTAGTAGTGAGACTACTACTTACTAACTAGTTAAAAAGATATAGTTAGTAGTAATATATATTTATATAGAGATAGCTATTATCTAGTTGAAATTAGAAACTTAAGTAAATAAAACCTACTCCCCTATAGATTAGTACTAAATAAGTAATAAGGTATAGTTAAATATATCTAACTATAAGTTACTAAAGCTAAGCTAAAAGCTAGCCTAACTATATTATAAATATATAGTAATAAAGATCTTCTTACTGTATATTATAAAGCTAGATACTCTAGAGTCTATTTACCTATAGTTCTATATAGATTTACTCTAGAAGGTTACTACTAACCTGCTACCTAAGTAGATTATAGTTAATAGCTAGTTACTACTATTAGTAAATAATAATAGGAAAGCTAAATAGCTAGTTAAAAATACTCTTACTATAAGGATATATTAAGTAGAGAGAAAATACTAATAAGAAGTTTTTATTAAATAAGAAAGATATATAAACTCTATATAAGAATCTATTAATATTATTATAGATATAGTAACCCTAAAGTAATATAAAGTAATATATAAGCTAATTACAGATAATAATAGAAATTTAGCCTATAGCTTCTAACTAGGTAGTAGCTAGGGAGGAGGAAGATAATATTACAGACTATATCCAGATATCAGACTAAAGCTATATTTAGGTATCTAAAGCTAACCCCCTCGCTCGAGTGGAGCCTCAGTAAGCTCTATATAGTATTATATATGTAGACTTTTCTACACACTTATAAAAACTTCCCTTTTACTTCTTAATTCTAAATAAACAATATTTTACACTACCTTCTAGTTAAATATATCTAGATCCAGCTCTTTACAGATAATAGCCTAAAAGTATATTTTCTTATTTATCTCTTTAATTTATTAACTAGTAGGAGGTAAAGTTTCTTTATAAAGAAGATATTAATAATAGTGTAGGTATTACAGCCTATATCGATAAGTATATTAATAAAGTAATTTCTATTAATTTTAGTCTAAATAGTAGCTAATTACTAGTTACTTACCTGTTTCTTTTTTTATTATTTTCCCTATTTTATTACTTCCGCTTTAGTTAGCTTCAGAGTCTAACGTTACTCTAAAGTTACCTTTTTCCTGAATTCTTACTATTATTAGGTAGGATAATATTATTTTCCTGGTTATTTATAGTATAATCTGGAGTAGCTATAGCTTTTGTAACTTTTATACTAATTATTTTATATTTTTAGACTTTATAGTTTCTGCGGATATAGCCTTTCTTACTATATCTAAAGTATTAGTAGGTATCCTAGTAGTTCTTAGAGTATTTATTAGGGATAGAGGAGAAGCTACTAAAACTCTAGTATTATTATTACTTCTTAACCACTTTAGTTATTATAATATTACCTTCTATATTATAGATAGTAGGTCTCTAGTGGAGCAGCTAGTAGTATACTAATATCCCCTTAATATATTTAAGCTTCTAAACTATATCTTAAATTTTAAATAATTAAGGTTTATATTTTATAGGAAGGTTAACTATTATAAGTAACTTCTTAAAATAGGGAAGTAAGGTAGCCTCCAGTAGGAAGATCTAGACTATATTTAGTTATATATACCCTCTAGTATTAACTAGAGTCTTTTTGAATTAGGATAGAAAGATAGTTCGATATTTATTTTCCTTCTTTTTAAAGCTCTATAGTTAGGTAATAATATAAGGTTAGCTATTAGGATTTAGGTAAGTTCTAGCTAGGTAACTTATAAAATTATTTAGGTTATAGGAATTCTCTAATCTTCCTACTATATAGAAGGTTTTAACTACCTACTGAGGATTAAAGTCTAAATAGAAGTAAATTAAATATTAGTATTTCTAATTACTATTAAAGAAATAGTAGTTAATCTTAAGTTTAATCTTTATCTATTAGATTTATATTTTATATTCTTTCTATTTACCTGAAAATTTTGAGTGTAGGGAAAGAAGCTTTCTTTAGTAGTTAGCTACTAGTTGTGAAGGGCTGGTCCCGACTGGGGGGCGTAGCGTTGTAGCTAATAACGTCTCGGCCTTCAGTACCCGTATGCGCGGGCGTGCGCATACGAACAGTATTACCAATTAAGCTATCTCGTCAAAAGGTATGTAATAATAAGTTGTCTACTTGTTGTCTGGCTGCATTTAAGTAGGGTGTTCTGTAGCATATTCCGTATGGGGCTGGCTTATAATACTACCTCCCCTCTTCCGCTTCTGCTGCGCCGCGCTACCTGCCTGTTATAGCCTCACGGTAGGAGCTTCCGAGCATTTAAGTAATATACCCCCAGTGTCGCTGTTAGCTAGGGAGTATCCGAACTGTGGATCGAACCCTAGACTATTAGGGTAACTTGTTGTATGTGAAGGGCTGGCTCCGACCGGGGGGCGTAGCGTTGCAGCTAATAACGTCTCGGCCTTCAGTACCCGTATGCGTGGGCGTGCGCATACGAACAGTACTACTAATTGAGCTATCTCGTTAAAAGGTATGTAACAACAAGTCGTCCACTTGTTATCTGGCTGCACTTAAGTAGGATGTTCTGTAGCGTGTTCTGTATGGGGCTGGCCTGTAATACTAGTGGAGATATAGTAATATTATTAACCCTAAAAACTATTATTCTAATAGATATTATTCTGGAGGTTACTAGAGTATTCTAATATAAACTAGAGGTATTTATTATAGTAGCTACCTGGAGGTTACTACTTACTATAGTATTTTATCTTACTAACTTATATAAAAGTTTATTAATTCTTTAGTAGAGGGAGCTTAAGGTATATTATAACTACTACTAGAGTAGTTTACTTATAAAGTTACTACCTATAGGGATATTCTGGGAGGCTTTAATACTTTCTATTATTCTTTATATTAGTTAGTTAGTTACCTATTATATAGTATTATATTTTAGAAGCTATACTTAACTAGATTCTATATTTAACTAGTGGGAAGTTACATTTTACTTAATGTTATCTATATAGTAAATAAAACTAAATTCTAAATATATAAAAGGTTAAACCTAGGCTTATTTAACTAGAAGGTGGCGTAAAATACTGTTTATTTAGAATTAAGAAGTAAAAGAGAAGCTTTTATAAGTATATAGAAAAGTCTGTATATATAATACTATATGGAGCCCACTGGGGCCCCACTCAGGAAAGGAGGTTAGCTTTAGATATCTGGATATAGCTCTAGCTGGATATCTAGGTATAGCCTGTAATATTAATATTCTTATTTTGAATCTTATTAATAATATAAAACTTAAAAAGCTTATAGCTCTTATAGAGAATAAGGTTATATTAAATAATCTTTATAATAATATTATTAATAATATTTTTAATTTCCTTTTTAATTAACTTTTTAAATAGTAAGCTAGATATTATAATTACACCTTTTATATAAAGGGTAAGTAAGAATGCCAGATCCAACTACTTCTTAGCTATAAAATATACTATAAAATAAGCCTCTTAGCTAAAGTGTGAAGGTGGTAAACTAATTACATACTTATAGGTTATATAACTTAGAGGTATTAGTTTAGTTTAAGGTATTTAAGGTTAAGGTAGTAAATTACTAACTACTTAAGAAGGAAGAATATTATTATCTCCTAAGATAGAGGTAGTATAAGGTGGTAGCTATATATTTAAAGTCTTGAGGATAGCTGCAGATAAAATTAAAGTAGCTATATAGAATTATAGGCTTCTATTTACTATTAGGTTACTTAGAGACTTTTAGCTTAACTAAAGGTTAATATATAAAGCTATAAATACTAACTCTTATAAAGCTATAGCTTAAGCTATATTATTATTCATTTTTTATTCATAACCTTTAAAATACTATTTTATAGCTATTAATTAAAACTCCCAAAGGCTATAAAGTAGCTTGAGAATATAAGTTTCACTATAGGTGGTAATAAGAGAATACAATCTTTACCAGCTTTTTTTCTCTTACTATATATATATCAAAGTCTAAAGCAGAAAGGCTATTATATAGAAGATATTAAGGCTATTATATATTACTAAAAGTAATATTAATAGTATATTTAGTATACTTATAGTAAATCTCCTCTATAGCTTTATATATAACTTAAGCCTGGGTAATAATATCCAGAGAGAAAATTAAATCTTCCGTAAGGTATAGATATACTCTAAAAATAAGCAGTATAGAAATAAGATGATTTAGTATGAAGGGCTGGCCCCACAGGGGCGTAGCGTTGCAGCCAATAACGTCTCAGCCTTCAGTACCCATATGCGCGCGCGGGCGCATACGAACAGTACTACCAATTGAGCCATACCGTAGCCTCGTCAAAAGGTACGTAACAACAAGTCGTCCACTTGTCGTCTGGCTGCACTTAAGTAGGGTGTTCCGTAGCGTGTTCCGTACGAGGCTGGCCCGTAACATTTAGACTAGCGATATTATTAATTACCTTATATGCTGCCTGAAGGGATATGTTTTAAGTGGCGGTGGGAAGCTTTATATAGTAAATCTTATATATATAGTATAGAAGTATATAATAATACTTAACTTTGCTAATACTATTATATATCTTAATAGATATAATATAAACTGTGAATTTTATTATTTTTACCTCTAATCTAAAGTCTTTAAATTAAAAGGTTATATTTATATTGATAGTAGTAAAATTGGAAGGATCTTAGTATATATTAATCTAATATACCTTAAAAGCCTTTTATATTATCTTTACTGATAGGTTAGGTAAGTATCAAGTAGCATTAAATACTATAGCAGTATTAATAATATAAAGTATATTATAGTTATTAATATAGATAATATTAATAATAATCTTAAAGTTAAATTTAATATTATCCTGAATGGCAAATTGGAAGCGTAAGGAAGCTATATTATATACTTAGCAGTGGTAATAATACCTCTTAAAAGCCTTAAGAGTATACTATTTAACTGGATATTCCACCTTAGTAAGGATATTATAGAGGTATACTATAGCTAGATATCTAAAATAATAATAAAGTCTTTATATCTTTATCTCTATAAGGTATATAAAGGTAATTATTTTCTTTTTATTAAGAAATAGCTATAGATATTCCTATTTTTTAATAATAAATATAATTCTTTTGCCTTAGTGGAGCGTATTATAGATATTGTTAAATATAATACTAAGGTAATTTATATTTATAAGGTAGAGAAGAAAGAATATATTATAAGAGACTATATAAAATATAATAACGTTAACTAATATAGAAATATTTACTATTCTAAATATTATAATAGGGATAGTTTCTCTAAAGTATATTATAACTGGTTTATCTTATAGAGGCATAAGGGTAATAGAGGAAATAACTAACTACTTTAATATAGTAAACTCGAAGTATCTAGTAGTTTAGAAGCTAGTAGTATCTAAGTTTGCTAGAATACCTTAAAATATAGTATTTAAGTAGCAGCCCTTAAGTATAAAGATATATATAGAGGTAGTAGTATTATCTATAAGTTTGCCACTAATAGTAAAACTTTTAGTAAGAATATAAACTACTATTGTGATGGGCCTGGGGGCCATGAGGCCATGGGTGGCCATGGGGCTAACTGGGCCGTACG
>MASP02000162.1:1762-95897 GCA_001693025.2 Colletotrichum lindemuthianum | reverse complement strand
TACCTTTAACGTAAGGTATCACTTTACTGGATGTAGGTCTCAACCCTACCTACCTCGCCACAATAAATATTAGCAGTAAGGTAGGCTTTCTGTTTATAAAAATAAAGACTGTATACTTTATAATAATAGCTAGGCAGCTTTACTATAGTAGTATAATGAGGCTAACTTAAAGTAGAAATAGTAGGAATATCAGCTAGCTTTATTATAAGTAAGTTAACATTAGAATCTAAATAATCTAACTCTTATTATTAAATAGTATCTATAAAGTTATTATTACTCTTATTATCTGGAAGGTTAGTATATTATTTAGTAGTAAGTATAATAGGAATATACTTCTCTAGCGGTAGAGTTATATACTCTATAATATAAGGATTATCAGTTTAATATAATAGTTAGGTTTTATATTTCTCCTTAAATAAGAAATTATCTATATTAGTAGGATTTTAATCCAGAATCTAATTAAGATACTGGATCTATAAGTTTAGTTTATTAAATAGAATATTATAATTAACGTTATTTAGTTCAGTATAATCTCTAAGAGAATATAAAATAATCTTATTAGAACTTTCATAAAAGTGAATATTATAGTAGTAAAAAACTTTCTCTACGTCTGGGATATAAATATAGTAGATATAGTTATATAAAGAGGAATAACTAATAAAGAAGCTTTTTATAGTATATACTTCTATCTTAGCAGTATAAGGAGGATACTTACTATCCTTCTTATAAATATAAGTAATATATCTGAATATTTAGATATACTTAATATATAGAGACTTATAATCTTTTGCTAGATTTAACTCTCTCACTATAATCTTATAAAAACTAAGTTTACTTTTATTAGCTTATAGAAGAAGGTTAAGGATTTAAATAGTAATATTAAGAATATAGTTCTAGAGCTCCTTAGAGAGGCTATTATTAATAAGTATAATATTATTACAGCTAGTCTTAGGTCTAGTAGAGGTAAGTCTGTTAGTAGTAAGTTGAGATTATAATATATAGGTAATAATATTATTATAGTACTAATAAGATTAGGTTTTTAGAGTTTATAGTAATTAGATATAAGTCTAATAAGAGGATTGAAGGATAAGGTTAGGAGTATCTGAGGATAATTATAAAGTTAATTACTAAAGAATTATAGAAGTCTGACTTTAAGTGGACTTAGGTTTATTCTATATATAAATTTATAATATTATAGGTTTTCCTATTTCTATTAATATTGTATTATTTTTTACTAATCTGAAAGTAAGAAGTAATTATTATCTGTAAGTTGGTAATTATTTAGCTTTACTGATTATTTTGAGAATCTACTGATTAATTACTTACTCTATAGGATAATTACTTATTTCTTATTATTATATAACCTATATTATAGTTCCTCTGTAGTCTAGTAGGTTTCTTATTATATTCTTCTTTTTATATATATAAAATACTCTATAGCTACTAGATACGTTATAATTTAACTCTAGTTCTATTAGGTTATAATATTAGGTTTCCCCTCTGAAGAGTTTTATCCTTAAGATTAATATAGGTAAGTAACTTCCACTTATTAGTTTATAATATATTTCTTAATTTTATTATTATATTTATACTATATTATAATTAGTTTCTGATTTCTCTATTTCTACCTATTATTATGAATATTATACGTTACGTATTAAAGAGCTTAGTATAGATATAATATTATATTCTTTTTATTATTCTAAGAGTTTATATTATAAAATACTTTACAGAATAGAGGTTTATAGTAAACATATATATTTAGGTTATGTTTATAATATATTATAGAATATAGTATATAAACGTGAGTTTGTATACTTTAAGTGGTATATTATCTTACTAATTAGATAGTTAATTATTTATTTAATATAACTAGTTATGAAGAAAATAAGGAAGAAGTAATGGAGGAAATTCTACTGAAAAAAATTAGAATACTGAGGAAAGTTTAAGTAGAAATAGATAAATTACTTATAAGGCTGAATTATATCCAGAAGATAAAATAGAATATTTTTAAGTGAGGAAGAGTTATTACTAATAATAATACTAAAATGAAGTTAAGTTTACCTATAGTGAATAAGAGTGTGACTATTTTGGATATATAGTTAAATAGTGTTTTTAGAGTGATTAATTAGAATGTAATACTAAGTAATTCTAATTTAGCGAATTTCGATTTTAGTATTCTTAGTAAAGTAGTTAAGAATTCTTAATTTTCGGAGGATAGTATTTTTAAATATAGAAATATTTTATCTCTTTAAGGTTTTTTATCTAGTTAATATTTAGATTAAGGATATTAAATATAAACTAGTCTATTAATCTAGATTATAGATATTATAGTTTATTTATTTATTTATTATTCTCAGTATTCTTAAAATTCTTTAAGATATCTGACGTTAGATACTGGTTTCTATATATTTTCTATATGGTTATATCTTTTCTATTTAATAAGATATTGAATTTCTATATTATCTGATTAATTAATGTAGTTAATAATTTATTCTACTTGATATTTTTATTCTGGATTAACTTTAATATAATTTTATATATAAGATTTTTTTAATATTAGTTTAAGAAGTAAAATATAAAAAACTGGATAATATTTTATAGTGTCTAATAGTAATAGTGTATAGTTAATATTTAAGGTTTTATAAATAATTTTAAATAGTCTGAGTTTCTTAAAGTTTAATTTATCACTTAGTTATTTAGTTTCAATATTTTATCTAGTGAGGTAGATACTATATTCCTCCTTAAAGATTAGTTTTCTAATTCTTCAAATATTAATATATTTATATATTTATTATCTGATGAATTTAAATTCTTTTAGTAGTTTATTTTAGAGTTTATAAAATTTTAAAATATTTATTATTATTTTTACGAATTATTCTCTCTATTAAGATTCTCTATATACTATAAGGTTAAATTTATAATTAAGGTAGAAAAGTATTTCTTCAGTATTTTCTTCTATAATACTATTATAGGTAAATTAGGTTATTAGTAGTAAAGTTACCTAATTATCTTATTAATAGTTAATATAATATCTAAAGTAGATTTTAAGGATCTAGTTAATATATTTAATCTAGTTATCAATTTATAAGTAGAAAATAGTAGATAGGCAGTATTTCACTCTAAATTATAAAATTAGAGATTTCTAAAATTTAGATCTAAAGAGTTTATCTCTATTAGATATAATTTCCTGAGGTAGCTTATATTAGCTAATAATAATTCTGAGAAAAATATATATAAGGGTTTCTACTATATTTAATTCTTTATAGGAAATAAAGTAAGTATATTTAGTAAGATATTTCACTATAATAAGAATATTATTATAATATAACCTAGTAAATAGTTCTTAAAACTTAAATAGTTTAATAATAAAATCTAAGGAAATTAATTCCTAGAGCTTTTAAGATATTAGTAGAGATTGTAATTTACTATAAGGTTTATATTAGCTAGGTTTACTTTTAAGGTAAGTTTTATAATTCTTAATTATATTAATTATATTTTGTTTTATAATCTTTATATTATAATATTATTAAATCCTTTTAAATATCTTAGTAACTTCTTAATATCTACATATTAATATATTATAAATATTTCTAACTACTTTATATACTATGTTTCTAGTTATATTAATATTAAATTATTTAGTAATTAAAAATAACTTCTATATAAATATAAAGTTTCTATCTGTATCTATTTTTAGAATAATCTATATTTCTTCTAGTATTAAGATATTATAGTTTAGCTTTTAATTAAATATATTAACTCTTCTATTTTCTATTCTTTTATAATAGATAATATAAAAGTTAAATTCTAAAAGAAATTCTTACTATCTAATCTATTATTTATTAAGGTTCTTAGATATTATAAAGTATATAAGGTGCTTATAGTTAGTATAAACCTAAACTTTATATTTAGCTCCTAAAGTTTATAATCTCTATTCTTATAATACTTTAATAATAGCTATAAGTTTCTTATTATAGATTTAGTAGTTAAGTTCTAGTCTACTAAGTTTATATAAATAGAAGATATAAGAATAAAATATTCCTTTTATATCTTATTATTCTAGTTATCCTCCTATAATATAATCTGAGGCGTTAGGTTTAACTTTAAATATTTTATTAGAGTCTAGAATTATAAGAATAAATTCTGAGATAATCTAATTCTTAATATTCTGGAATACTTCTTCTTATCTATTAGTCTAATTAAATTAAATGTTTTTTATATAAGTTTAGTAAGTGGGATTATTTTCTTTATATAATTCTTGAGGGATCTTTAGTAAAAGTTAGTAAATCTGAGGAAAGCTTAGATTTCCTTAATATTTATCAGCTTAAGCTAATTCTTAACTATCTAGATCTTTTTAGTTAATATTTTAATTATATTTAATATAATAGTGAATCCTAAATATTCCACTTATTATATATAAAATTCACTTTTCTCTAGTTTAACTAGTAGTTTAGCTTACTGGAGTTTCTAAACTACTTTATAAATATATTCTATATATTCTTTAAGTATTCTTAAATAGATAAGGATATTATTAAGATATACTATATAAAAGATATCTAAATATTTATATAGTATATAGTCAATTATAAATTAGAAAATTATAAATATATTAGTATGTCTAAAAGATATTATAAAGTATTTATAAAGTTTTTTTCTTATTCTGAAAGTAATTTTCTATTCTTTACTTTCTTTAATTTAGATAAAACTATAAACTCCTTTAAGGTTAAAAGCTATAAACTAATTAGTTCTATAAAGTTAGTTTTAAAGTCCTCATATAAGTAGTAATAGGTATTAGTTCTTAATAGTTATATTATTAAGTTATTAATAGTTAACATAAAATTATAACTTACTGTTTTTCCTAAGTATAAATAAGATTAAGCTTCCTACTAATAATATAAAATATTTAATATAATCTTTCTTAAGATATTTATTAATATACTTATTAAGTATTTCTATTTCTGTTTAATTAAGTCTATAGATTTTGCTAAATCTAAGTTTCTTTCTCTCTTTTAAAAGAATTTTATAATTATAGTTTATATATTAAAGTAGTCTAGTTTTAAGATCTTCTGCGAAAAATATTTCATAAATCTAGTATTTATTAAGGATAGTCTAAAGTTATATCTTATTATCAACTCTTACTACTACTATAATATTTAATATTCAGACTACTATTTTCTTAATTCTAAAGTAGGTAATAAAGTTTTATACTCTTAGAGTTATATCTAATTTATATAGAATCTTATTATCTAGAGAGTCCTTAGGAACTAAATCTTTCTATTAGAGATAGTTAGTTTTCTAATCTATCTGTAAGTTATTCTTTTATAACTATAGGATTCCTAAGATAATATTCTAATTACCTATGTCTATTATATTAAAGATATAGTCTTCCTTCTAGTTATAGTAATTGAAAAGGAGGTATATAGGTTCTAAATTAATAATACCTCCACTATACTTAACGCTTTCTCCTTTAATAATATACAGCTAGTATAGTTTAACTTTTATTATCTATAGAATCTATTATTTATTCACTACTTTTAATAATATAAAGTTTTCTTAAATACTATAATTAATTAGAACTTATATCTTATATCTATTTACTATAATATTAAGGTGAAAATATTTATTATTATATTCTACTATTACTCAATATAAGGATCTTATCTAAAATATCTTTCTTTATCCTTATTTAGTAAGTAAGTATAGTTTTTTAACTACTTATAATACGTCTATTCTAATATTATTCTACTTTTATAATAGTAAGTTATAATTCTTCCTTCTTATAATATCTTACTAAATATTAATTCTCTATATTCTAGTGTTAGTAGTATAAGTTTATTTTTAATATTGTTTTCTTATTTCTAAAGTTTATTATATTAATAATACTATTGTTTTACTTTATTAATATAATAGATTATATTGTAGTCTAATTTATAATCTATCTATTTAGTAATAATATTATTTATATATATTATAGAGTAATCTTCGCTGAATATAAATATTATAAAGTAGTTTTTATTAAAATACTGAAGTTTCTAAAATAGTAGATCTATATTAAGATATATATTTAGAATTAAATTATCTTTAAATTATCGTAGGAAGAATTATCTGTTAAATTTATTACTAAGGTATAATATATAATTATCTTATATATAATATACTTAAAAGATAGTTTAGTAAGCTGAGTGATTAATTTGTAGAAGTTTATAGTTTATATTATGGAGGATTATTTTGAAGTAGTTTAGAATCTAATTACTTAGAACTCTATAGAATATAATAAATTACTTATCTTAAGTTAGGTAAATACTCTAAATTCTAAGTTACTTACTTTTATTACTATATAGTTACTATAAAATAGAGGATCTTAGGTTTTTAATAATATTATTATCTAGCTTAATATTATTATTAATTAACTTAAATAGGTTACTTAAGTTAATATAGATTCCTAAACTAATTTTAATATATTCTTACTAATGGAGGTTATTAAGTTATTCCTTAACTTTATATTCTAGCTTATAGTATTTAACTATAGTGAAAGTTTTTATTAGTATCTTATTATTTACTTTAAGTAGTTATATAAAAGCTTAAGTAAGAGGTAGATTTCCTCTAGTATTAATTCTCTACTGAATCTAATACTAGATTCTCTATAGAAGTTATCTATTAGGTATTTAACTAATTCTATAGTGAAGTTCTCTTTTAGCTACTTATAGCTATAGAATTACTATTTTATTTTTTTATATTTAGTCTTACTCTAAAATTAGTATAAAGCTTTCTTCTTTCTTAATATTAACTATTACCAATATCTTCTTAGTATAGTATTTTAATTATCCAGAAGGATTTTTAGGGTATTATTCTATATTATCTTTAGATCTTTAGTATATGATATAAATATTATTAAAATAAGCTATCTAAGTTAGAGAGATATAGGATATTTCCTTTTTAGTAATATTAACTTATTAAGTTTATTTAGATACTAGCTAAAATTATTATTCTTATTACTGATATTTAAGTAAGTAGCAGTTTTTAGCTATATATTCTAGTTTATTATAATTATAGTATTTAAAATTTTATTATTTATTATCCTTAGTAGTAGCTTTAGTAGTAAGGTTTATAAGTTTACTATAGTAGCTGTAAGATATATTTATTTATAGGGTAAATTATTATCTAGTTCTCTAATTATTATATTAATTCTAGTAGTTATATAATAGTCCTTAATATTTATGTTTACTGTTAGGTTATTAAGGTTATTATTATTTACTTTTCTTACAGTAATACTTAAAGAGTTAGTTATTAATCTTAATAATAAGTTCTATATATATAATAAAGTTACTAAGTTTATCTTATTTAATAAGTTTATTCTTAATATCTTTTTTCAGTTTTTAGTAGAATATAAGAATTTTAGTGTTATTAGTATAATTAAATTTAGTATAAATATATTTAAATTTAGCTATATAGTATATAGCTATATGTTTCTACTTAAAAGCTACTAGATTTTATTTATACTATTATTACTTATCTAATTCTTAAAATAGTGAGATTAGAATGCTTTTAAAACTATAGTAGTTTATAAAGATAGTTGAAATCTCTAACTTAAAATTATTTTATTTATAAATAAGGAAATTAGTAAGATAAAATTTAAATTATATAAGGATTCTTCCTTTAGGGAATAAGGTAGTATAAATAACTTATTTAACTTTATCCTTAAAATTGAAATTATAAAATTAATAATAAGTTTAAACTTAAGTAAAGAATTCCTTAAAGTATCTAGAAATCTTATTAAAAACCTAAGGTAAGTTAAGTTAAGGTTTCTTATGTAACTTAACTGAAGTCTAGATAATATTAATAATAATATAAAAGATATTAACTTCCTACTAAAAAGTAAGAAGTTACTACTAATTTAGATTTCTATAGAGATTCTACTAAAATTAGGTAATTTCTATAATATTACTATTAATAATCTTCTATATCTTAGTTATATTTCTATTAGTTTTTTGAAGCTATTATATAAACTTTGTAGTATTATCCTCTTTATTACTAAAGAGTTTAACATTCTTTATTTTCTAATTTAGAAGCTTAATAAGTTATTTACTTTTAGGAGGTATTTCCTAAAAACTGAAAGAGGTAGAAGGAATTTAGTATTTAGTAAATATAGTAATATTCTTTCCTAGATACTATTAAATAAGTTTTATAGAGTTAACTTACTAAATAGAAGTAATTAAAATATTATAGTTAGCTTTAAGTTTAGTAAAAGTAAGTTTATTAGTAGTAAGTTAAAGCTATAATATATAGATAATAATATTATTATAATATTAATAAGATTAGATTTTCAGAATTTATAATAATTAGATATAAGTTTAATAAGACGATTAAGGAATAAAACTAAGAGTATCTAAAGATTATTATAAAGTTAATTACTGAAAAGTTATAGAAATTTAATCTTAAGTAAACTTAAGTTTATTCTATATATAAGTTTATAATACTATAAACTTTCCTATTTCTATTAATATTATATTATTTTTTATTAATCTGAAAGTAAGAAGTAATTACTATCTATAGGTTAGTAATTAGTTACTTAGCTTTACTAATTATTTTAAAGATCTACTAATTAATTACTTACTCTATAGAATAATTACTTATCTCTTATTATTATATAATCTATACTATAATTCCTCTGTAGTCTAGTAAGTTCCTTATTATATTCTTCCCTTTATATATATTAAATATCCTGTAGCTGCCAGGTGCCTTGTAACTCAGCCCTGGTCCTATTAGGTTGTAATAAGTATATACTACTTTAATAATAGTCTAGCTAGTATATTTAATTACTTTATTTGTAGAGAGTATATATACTATAGTAAGGTTTAAATAAGTATCTGAAAAATAGAATCTCTTAGTATCTTCTTAAACTTAAGAGTATTATTATATATTTATAACTTTATAGTTAAAGTAATTATATTAGTAAAGATATTATTAAAGTTCTTAATAGTTTTAAGTACAACTATATAATAAAATAGCATACGCGTGGCTGTAACGTAGCTATAGCCTACGTAGCTATAGCTATACGCGGTTGTGGCCATATGCAGCCGTAGGTCTTGCAAATCGATTGACATGGCTGTAGCCGTCGTTTTTGTGATTTTCGGGGGTTTATTCGAGGGATCCGTAAGATCCGTGGCATCCGTAGCATCCGTGGGATCCGTAGCCTTCATAGCCCACGTAGCTATAGCATACGTAGCCAGCCCTCTTATTGCTTTCGTTAATAGTAGGATGATATGTTATGTTGTGTTGACATTTATTCGTTGAGGCAGCGTAGAAGTGTCTCTCTATCCCAGCTTTAAAGACTGAGAGCAGAATGATCCACCTCTGGACACTATTAAAATAGGGTGGAATAACAACAATAAAAACAAACAAAAGAACCCTACAAAAGAGTGGCTATAATAGCTATACGGCTGTGGCTGTATAGTTATACTAAAAGGGATTGAAAAACGAAGGGAAAAACTGGCTTCTGTTGCTGCTGTAACTGGCTTGCTACGCTACAGTTAAATACGTGGCTACGTAGGGCTGTAGCCCTACGTACGGCCAGTGGCCACGTAGCCTCTCCGTACGGCCCAGTTAGCCTCATAGCCACCCATAGCCTCATAGCCCCCAGGCCTATCATAATAATAGTGGATATTAAGTAAAATAAGCTAGTAATATCCACTATAATAGTTAAGAAAATAGAGGATATACCTCTTACCTATTATTAATAATAACTTAACTTTAATAAGGTCTAGATAAATCTCTTTATCTACTTAAGTAAGTAGAAGAGAGATATTATAACTAATAATCTCTGTTAATTTAGTAAGGTAGTATACTTTATAGTGAAAAGAGTTAATCTTATTTTAAGTAAATTAAATACCTATATAGCAGTAAGCTTTAATAACTTACAATAGATAAGTATAAATAAGGTATCAGTATATTATCTTAAGTATAAAATAAGTTTTTATCTTAACTCTAGTGAAACTAAAAGCTATAGTAACAGAAATAATAGTATTATTAGAAATATTAATAATATAAATATTACTTACCTATTAGACTTTAGCAAAATCCTAATAAACCTATATATTAATAAAGTTTATAATACTAAAATTATACTTAATATTACTTTTTTAAAAACTTCCTAGACTAAGAAAATTAGTTAGACTAAGAGACTTAACTTCCTTAATAATCTAATTAATAATCTTAGAGGAGTTTATAGAATTCTCTACCTAGAAGAAGATAATATCTATACTCTTAGGTTAAATAGATACACTATTAGCAGCAGTAAAAAGCTAGAGGTTATTATAAGTATGATATAATATAAAGAGAGTGAAGTTATTAAAAATTAAGTTTAAATAAACTAAATTAACTATAATATTAAAACTTATAATAACTTTATTATTAACTATAGTATAGCTAGCTTTAAGTATTATTAATAGCTTTTGAATAGTAAAACTAATAATAGCTAACTTACTAATAATATCTATAGCTTTCTTAACGAAAACTAATAAGGTTAATATAGAGATTAATATATTAGAGTAATCCTTACTATATATATACTTTACGGTATAAGCTAAAAGTTACTTATAACATTTATAATCTACAGAGATAAGATCAGAGTAGATAGTCTAATACTTTAAGACTAAGTAACCTCTCTTATAGTAAGAGTATTTACTATCCTTTTTCTTAGTAGGAATATTACCTAAAATATTACCTAATATATTATTACTACTAGTAGTTATAGTCTTTCTATATAAAATAAAACCTATTTTTTACTTCTTATCTTAAGTAAAAATATAGATAGTTTGAATAATTTTAACCTACTTAGACTTCTTATTATTATTAGTATAATACTTATATATATATTAGATAGCTTTATCTTAAAGTAGTTAAGAAGTATAATAACTTAGAAAAAATTAGTATTCTAGCTATAGAGGCTAGTAATATAGATTTATAGATACTATATACACTTTAATATATTATAAAGAATTTTATAGTCTTAAGTATTTCCCTTAGTAAACTTATTAATAAGGATACTAACAGTATCTTCCAAAACCTTAGAAATATACTTCTTAAATATCTTTATTAGTATATATAAGTTACTATTATTAGTCCAGCTAGTATTCAGTAGCTTATCAATCAGAATACTATAAGATAAAATAAGTAAGTTATAGACTATATTCTAATTATTCTCCTATACTATATACACTAGAGTATCAGCTGTAAGCTTATATATATTAAAGTTAATATACCTTTTAACTCTATTCACTTAAAATATCATATTAATTAATATATACTAAAAAGACCAGTTAGACTTACCTTTAAGTTTTAGAATAAATAATATAACCATTCAATAATATAAAAAGTCAGCTATTATAAGGGTTAGAGTTATAGAGTATATAAGTGAGGAGGTTGTTATTTTATTTATTTAAAAATCAATCAGCTATTTATTTTTATTACATTTTTCGTTCGATAAATATCGACAGATTCGAAATTACATAAGAAGTTAAAATAAAAGAGACATTATTCAGTTTTTATAGGTAATAAAAATCCGTTAATAACTTAAGCTTATAACCTATCACTACTTATAGGTAATAAGGTAATCAGTAATGCTGAATATCTATGTATGAAGAGGGGAAGGTCTCACGGCCACCTACGTGGCCGAGGGGCTGTTACAGAGAGATACCAGGGATTTCCCGTGGAAATCCCGGGGATTTCCTGGGGACTTCCCCAGGAAATCTAGTTCCAGAAAGTTCCAGGAAACTACTATAAAACTATAGCGAAATAAGCGTAATAGCTTAAACCCTAGTAATAAATATAGGATAAATAGCTATAAGAATATAGAATATTTCTATTAAGGTTACACTATATAAATATATAAGTAGGAAACTTACCTCCTATATATAATATTAAATAGAATATACCTATTATATACTCTACTACTTTATATTCCTAATCACTATTTATAACCTCTATTATATAGTAGTATAACTAACTATTTAAAGTAGCAATAATAGCTTACTATAATTAATACTATAGTAAATTATCTATAAAATACTTACAGAATATTAATTAATTACTGTGAGGATATCTTTAGAAGATATCTACTTAATTGAGAGGTATATAAATAATAATAATAGTAAGCTTATAATAGATAAGCTAATTGAGAAACTCTTAATACTTAAAATAGTTATTAAGTTACAAAAAGATAAGATTATCTTATATAAGTAGTATTAGACTAAATCTAAAATATTAGTAAATAAGAATAATATTATACTGGAGTTATATAAGATTCCACTATAAATACTCTAGATAGAAATAGCTCTATTAATTAGTATAACCTATTTTAGATCTATTATTAGTTATAATATTCCTATATTACTAACTTAATTAGATATTATGATAAAGAAAACCCTAATACTTATTAAGAGTAATATATATAGTCCTGAAAACTAGGAAACTCCTAAGAATTCGTTTAAGGATTTTTAGTTAAAAATACTTAAGGAATATTTCCTTTAAAGTAGTTTAAATTAGCTTATATAATGCACTTAAGTAACTTTTAAACTAGAAGTTTATAATGTTATAATAGGAAGCTAGATTAGTAAAACTAATAATATATTTATAGGTAACTAACTGAAGAATAATATCTTAATTATACTAGTAATATTAATTACCTATATTAGTGAAGGATCAAGAATTTAGGAAATCCTCTTATAAACTTATATAGAATTAAGAATTATCCTAAGAGGTTAGATTAGAAACTAACTTTACTTACTAATACTTAAAAGATCTAACTCTATAAGTTATATTATAAAGTTTAATAAACTTACTTATTACTTCTAGAATAATAGAGAAGTAATTATAGATAAAGATCTTATTTACTTATTTATATATAGAATAGACTCCTAATATTAAAATTAAGTTACTAGGATAAAATTAGGAAGTTAGTATAAAGATATAGTAAGCTTAGAGGTATTATAGTTAGATTTTATAAATAAGTTCCACTTCTACAGTAAGAAGTTACTTATTACTCAGTCTACTATAACTTAGATAAATAAAGATAAGACTTAAACTATATCCTCTAAGAAGAGTAAATCTATCTATTATAACTATAGAAAGGTTAGATATTACATTTAAGATTATTACTTTAAAAAGAAGGAGACTACTAAAATAAAAATACTAGAAGAAACCTTAGAAATAAAATAATCTATAACTAAAATAGTTAAGAAGAAATTACAATCTTATTTAGTTTATATTAATCTCTATAATCTTTATACTTTCTAGAAAGATTATAATAAAGAGGTTAGATATTAATTCCACCAGAAAAATATTATAAGAATAATAAAATTCTTAAATAAAAACTAACTGTAAGACTCTAAAGCTAATATCTATATTATTAATAACTTATTATAGTATAATAACTATACTCTAATAATAATAATTTAATCTATTATAACTAATACTAAAATAGTTTACTCTAAGTATATTAAAATAGTTATATTAATATTTAATAATAAATTAAGAATTTAATTTAGGGATATTCTATATATAGAAAGATTCTCTATAAATATATTGAGTAGTAAATAATTTTATTTTAGAGGAGGATACCTCTAAGGAAATAATATTATAGGTTTAGATAGAATAATCCTTACTAATCTAAATATACTAAAGTGGGAGTTTAATCTTACTATAAAAAGCTGGTAAATTACTATTATTTTAGTAGTATTATTCTCAGTCTAACAGAAAATAGATTTAGAGTTATAATACTAAAGATTAGGCTATTTAGAATACTGGGAAATAAAATAGATAATCTAACTTACTTAAGGATATCTATTATAACTAAAAACTATTATTCTAATACTATATAAGATCTATAATTTATTAAAGAGTTTATATTATTCTCTATCAATACTTTAAGAAAAAGTTATAATAGTTAGTTATATTATTTATATTAATATTAGAAAGATGAAATTAGTAGAATAGTGGAAATATTTTCTATTAGTAATAGATAATAAGTTAAAATTCAAGTTATTAATATTTAATAATATAAAGAATAGGTTAGTTTATTAAATATAGATTTTTATTATTAAATAGAAGAGTTATTTTAGATTCTCTATATAATTAATCTATACTAATAATATTAGAGAATTTATAGCCATTTTTCTAGTAATAATACTAAGAGATAATAATATTAAAATTGAAACTTTATTACTATATATTTATAAATAGAATAGAGTATTAGAATAAGTAATCTAAACTATTCTAGATAAAATTAAGATACTAATAGTTAATATAGATATTCTAGAATATCTATAAGTATAGTTAGCAATAACTACTATCTATTTTATAAACTAATTATATATAATAGTAATATTAAATAAGACTTCTATCTAGATATTAATTAAGAATCTGGAATTAGGATAGAATTTAATCTTTAAGATAAGCTAACTCGAGAGTATTAGAAGTATCTATTTTACTGATATTAATCTAGAAATCCGGGTGAAATCTAAGAAGATAAAACTTTATATAGAGAAAAGTATTTTAATTAGATATAAGCTTAAAAAAGCTTATAGAGTGTTGATTAAGTTATAAAATAAAGTTATTATTATTTTTATTATTATATTCTATAAACTACTAAATAATAAAGTTAGTAAGTTATAAATTTTATTATTTAGTGTGAAGGGCTAGACTTAAGCTTATTTAACTAGAAAGTGGCGTAAAATACTATTTATTTAGAACTAAGGAGTAAAAGAGAAGCTTTTATAGGTGCGTGGAAAAGTCTGTATATATAATACTATATAGAGCCTATTAGGACCCCACCCGGGCGAGGGGGTTAACTTCAGATATCTAGGTATAGCTCTAGCTAGATATCTAAATATAGCTTATAATATTACCTCCCTCCTCTCTAGCTACTACCCAGCTGGAGGCTGTAGGCTAAGTTTCTGTTGTTATCTATAATCAGTCTATATATTACCTTATATTACTCTAGGGTTACTATATCTATAATAATATTAATAAGCTTCTATATAGAGTTTATATATCTTTCCTATTTAATAAAAACTTCTTATTAGTATCCTCTCTCTACCCAGTATATCCTCACAGTAAGAATATTTTTAATTAGTTATTTAACCTCTCTATTATTATCTACTAATAGTAGTAACTAGCTATTAACTATAATCTACCTAGATAGTAAATTAATAGTAACTCTCTAAAGTAAATCTATATAGAATTATAAGTAAATAGATTCTAAAATATCCAGCTTTATAATATATAATAAAAAGATCTTTATTATTATATATTTATAATATAGTTAAGTTAGCTTTTAGTTTAGTTTTAGTAACTTATAGTTAGATATATTTAATTATATCTTATTACTAATTTAGTATTAATTTATAGGGGATTAAATTCTATTCACCTAGGTTTCTAATTTCTACTGGATGGTAGCTATCTCTATATAGATATATATTATTACTAACTATATTCTCTCAACTAGCTAGTAAGCTACAGCTTTACTACTACTAAGCAGTTCTATATACTCCTTAGTAATTAAGATAAAGTTAATATAATATTTATAATTTATAAAACAAATATAATCCTTATTATATTATACTACTAATTATAGAAAGCTAACTATATAATAAATAGTAGATTACTTTAATTATTTTAAAACTAGTAAGTAAATACCCTTAAAATTACTTAAATCTCTTAGTTATACTATTCTATAATTCTATCAGTCTATAAGTAGTAATTAATATTTAATAAGTATATAATACCTATTAATTTACAGAACTTCTTCTAGAAGTAACTTACTTAGTTAGACTCTCTATTATTTATAATAGAGTATAATATTCTATAGAACTTATAGTAGTAACTAAGAAACTACTAAATATATACTTCTATCTCTATTATATTTATCTCTTCTAATATAGGAATTTTATTTAGTTAATTAATAATAACTTAGAAATAATAACTACTTTATCTTTTTTTAGGGAGTAAGTTAGTAATAAAATTTATTAATAGATTAGAATGTAACTAATTAGATATTAGTAGGAATTTTAGGAATCCCTTCTTAGCTTACCTCTAGATATAAATACTCCTATATATATTATAGTTATATATAAATTAGTAGATACTCTATAACTATCTAAATTAGTAGAACTATTAGCTTATAATCTCTAATATACTATTATACTCTAAATAATTTATAGGGGAGAAATTATATAACTTCTATATCAGCCTAATTCTAAACTTATTAAGAAAGCTAATACTCTTTTTACTACCTAATATCTAAAATCTCTCTGTAAAAGTAAGTTATCCTAATATATTAATAATATACTTAGTAATCTAGATCTTAATATAGAAATTAGGAGAGAAATTATATTCTCCCTACTAAACTATTATAAAAATCTATTAATATAAAAAGTCTCTCTTAGTAGTATAATTCTATATTTCTTATAGATCTAATCTTCCTTTAAAAACCTAAGTATTAGTAATATCTATATATCCTACTTAAAATTCCGTAGGAATAGTAGTATCCAGAATAATCTATATTATTTATCCTTATTATTTCTTATTATTCTACTCTTTAGGAGTATCTTATTCCCTCTGAGAGAGAATATTAAAAGTTACTATCTAGATACCTAACTAATACTTAAAATAAAAATTATATTAAGATAATTTCTCTACTTACTAATTCTACCTTTCTATAAACTATTATTTCTTTATAAAATATTTAAAATCCTTATAGTTAGTAAGAACTTTTAATTTCTTAATACTCTATAGTTCCACTCTCTATACTTATAAATATTCTAGTATTATAAGGAGTTCCTCATTATATATTAAGTAATTAAACTCTATAGAGGTTAGATATTAAGAGTAGAAAGTTACTAAATACCTTACTCTAACCTTATTAGCTTAAGTTAATATACCTCCCAGGATATACTCTAAATAGTCTATCTCTACTATTATTAGAATATCAGGATTAAATATCTACAGAACTAATTCTATAGTAAAAAGTTATTTTAGTGTGAGGAAAACTTCCTACTATTTTAATCTCCAGTTAAAAGAAACTAATTTTTAAATTAGATAGTTTAAAAACTCTATAATAATACTATACTAAAATATAAAGATCTTATAATAATTTAGAAACTTAAGGAAACTATAGATATTCTTTAGTAAGCTAGGGGGAAGCTAGTTAGTAATAACTTCTAATTTCTTAGGATTATAAAAGAAACTTTTTCTAGCTATTATAATATACCTAATATACTTAACTATAGTAACTAAGAACTTATATTTCTTAAGATCTAACTTAAGGTCTATATTAGTAAGGTAGCTAAATATCTAATACATTTTCTCTTTATACTTTTTTTGTAAGCTACTAATATAAATAAGGATATTATTAATATATATTATAATAGACTTATCTAGAAACTATTATAGGTAGCTATTAATATACGATTAAAATATAGTAGGAATATTAGTAAGTCTAAAGAAGTATACTATCTATTTAAAAAAATTATAATATATCTAGAAAACTATTTTCTCCTAATCTACTTTATTAATTCTAATCTTATAGAATATAATAATAATATTAAATTTAGTATACTAGTAAGTAGTAGTAACTTTCTAGAAAATTTCTAATATAAGGAGGAGGAAGTAATAATCTTTTTTTATAATTATATTAAAAGTTTTATAATTTATATAGAAGTATATTCTTCTGTTTAGCTTTCTTATAAAGAAGATTGGAATACTAATAGAGAAGCTACTTATTTTAATAAATTTCTTATTAAGTAAATTCTCTAGAATCTTCTTAAGTACTAGAAGTTCCTTTTATAATATACTATAGAGAGGTTCCTATAGGAGGTCTAATTCTTATTCCTTATTATTAAGAATTAATAGAATATAGTAGTCTATCTCTAGTTAGCTGGGGGGTAGCTAGTATACTGAATTTAAATAGAAAAAATCTGGGAATTTCTTTAAGATATTTATAGGGATATAATCTTTTAGGTTTACTTCCACTTTTAAGGTTAATATTTTCTTAATATCTATTAGAATAATAGATATAATCTAGTAGGAGCTTAGTATCTTATTAGTATACTATATAGTATACTGATAGATAAATATAAATAAATTAGTATTAAGTAGTTAAGTTGACTAGATCTCTTTAAGTTATACTAGCTTATTCTGATATTTTAGGTATATTATTATATTACTCTTTCTATATATTATCTATTAGGTTTTAATATTATAAATAATATAATTATCTTCTATTTATAGCTACTGAAGATATAAAAGTAGCTATAGATTCTCTATAATATAAATATAGATTTTCTATATATAGTTACTAATCTCTAAAGTTAGAATAACTACCCTCTGGATATTATTAAGTAATAGCTTAATAGTATATCTCTTTATCTATCTTTTTAACTTATTAATTAGTAAGAAGTGAAGTTTCTTTATAAGGGAGGTATTAATAATAGTATAAATATTATAGTCTGTATTAATAAGTATATTAATAGAGTAATTTCTATTAATTTTAATCTGAATAGTAGCTAATTATTAGTTATTTATTTATTCTTTTTCCTGTTATTTCCTTTATCCTGTTACTTCTATTTTAGTTAGCTTCAGAGTTTAATTTTATTCTGGAGTTACTTTTTTTCTGAATTCTTATTATTACTAAGTAAGATAATATTATCCTCCTGGTTATCTTTAGTATAATCTGGAGCAGCTATGGTTTTTGTAACCTTTATATTAATTTTTTTATATTTTTAGGCTCTGTAGTTTCTGTGGATATAGTTTTTCTTACTATATTTAAAATATTAGTGGATATTCTAGCGGTCCTTAGAGCGTTCCTTGGGGGTAGAAGAGAAGCTATTAGAGTTCTGGCGTTATTATTACTTTCTAACTACTCTAGTTATTATAATATTACTCTCTATATTATAGGTAGTAGGTCTCTAGTGGGGTAGCTAGTAGTATACTAATAATTCTTTTATATATTTAAGCTTCTAAGTTATATCTTAAACTTTAGATAATTAAAATCTATATTCTATAGGAAAATTAATTATAATAAGTACTTTCTTAAAATGGGGGAATAAAGTAACTTTTAGTAGGGAGATCTAGATTATATCTAACTATATATACTTTTTAGTATTAGTTAGAGTTTTTTTAAATTAGGATAGAAAGGTAGTTAAGTGTTTATTTTCTTTCTATCTGAAGCTTTATAGTTAGGTAATAGTGTGGAACTAACTATTAGGCTTTAGATAAATTCTATCTAGATAACCTATAAAATTATTTAGATTATAGGAATTCTCTAGCTTTCCTACTATATAGAAGATTTTAACTACCTACTGAGGACTAAAGTTTAAGTAGGAGTAAATTAGATATTAATATTCCTAATTACTATTAAAAAAATAGTAGTTAATCTTAAGTTTAGTTTTTATCTGTTAGGTTTATATTTAGTATTCTTTCTGCCTACCTGAAAATTTTAGGAGTAGGAGAAAAGGTTTCTTCTAGTAGTTAGCTACTAGTAGGGATATAATAATATTATTAACTCTAAAGGTTATTATTTTAATAGATATTATTCTGGAGGTTACTAGAGTATCTTAATGTAAGCTAGAGGTGTCTGTTATAGTAACTACCTAAAGGTTACTATCTACTATAGTATCTTATTTTACTAACTTATATAAGAGCTTATTAATCCTCTAGTAGAGAAAGCTTAAAGTATATTATAATTACTACTAAAATAGTTTACTTATAAAGTTACTACCTATAGGGATATCCTGGGAGGCTTTAATACTCTCTATTATTTTTTATATTAGTTACCTATTATATAGTATTATATCCTAGGAGCTGCATTTAACCAGATTATATACTTAACTAGTGGGAAGCTATACTCTACCTAATATTATCTATATAGTAAATAAAACTAAATTCTAAATATATAAAAAACTAGACTTAAGTTTATTTAACCGGAAAGTGACGTAAAATACTATTTATTTAGAACTAAGGAGTAAAAGAGAAACCTTCATAGGTGTATAGAAAAATCTGCATATATGGTGCTATATAAAGTCTACTAGGGCCCCACTCAAGCGAGGAGGTTAGCTTCAGATACCTAGGCACAGCCCTAGCTGGACATCCAGATATAGCCTATAACATTTAGTTAGAAACTAGAATTATAGAGATATACTAAGATTATTTTATCTACCTTAAAGATTCTTTATTTATAACTAGAAATACTTAAGGAAATACTAAAAGATAGGATTATTATTTAGGAGGACTTATTTTTATATATAATTATATAGAATAATATATTCTTTTAGGAGGAAATTTAGTTATATACTAACCTAATTATAATAGCTGAAATATATAATAAGTTTATAAATAACTAGCCTTTTCAGAAGGAAGTTTATTTTAATAAAATAATAATATTAATTAAGAAGGAGACTCTATAGTTTATACTAGCTTTAGAGGTTCCCTAAAGTGTGAAACTGTAAAGAACTAAACCTAAGCTTATTTAACTAGAAGGTGGCGTAAAATACTATTTATTTAGAACTAAGAAGTAAAAGAGAAGCCTTCACAAGTGTATAGAAAAGTCTGCATATATAATACTATATAGAGTCCACTAAAGCTCCACTCGAGCGAGGGAGTTAGCTTCAGATACCTAAGTACAGCTCTAGCTGGATATCTGGATATAGTCTGTAATATTACCCTCCTCCTCCCTAGCTGCCACCCAGCTGGAGGCTATAGGTTAGGTCTCTATTATTATCTGTAATCAGTCTATATATTACCTTATACTACTTTAAGATTACTATATCTATAATAATATTAACAGACTTCTATATAGAGTTTATATATTTTTCCTATTTAATAAGAACTTCTTATTAGTATCCTCTCTCTACTTAATATATCTTTATAGTAAGAATATTTTTAACTAGCTATTTAACCTCCTTATTATTATCTATTAGTAGTAGCAGCTAGCTATTAACTATAATCTACCTAAGTAGCAGATTAGTAGCAGCTCTCTAGAGTAAATCTATATAAAACTATAAGTAAATAGACCTTAAAATATCCAGCTTTATAATATACAGTAAGAAGATCTTTATTATTATATATTTATAATATAGTTAAGCTAGCTTTCAGCTTAGTTTTAGTAACTTATAGTTAGATATATTTAACTATACCTTATTACTAACTTAATACTAATCTACAGGAGACTAGATCTTATTCACCTAAACTTCTAACCTCTATTAAGTAGTAGCTATCTCTATATAAATATATATTATTACTAACTATATTCTCTTAACTAACTAGTAAGCTGTAGTTTTACTACTATTAGGTAGTTCTATATACTCCTTAGTAACTAAAATAAAGTTAATATAATACTTATAATTTATAAAGAAAAATATAATCTCTATTATACTATACTACTAGTTACAGAAAGCTAACTATATAATAAACAGTAAGTTACTCTAATTATTCTAGAACCAGTAGGTAAATACCCTCAAAACTATTTAGATCTCCTAATTATATTATTCTGTAATCCTATCAGTCTGTAAGTAGTAACTAATACTTAATAGACACATAATACCTATTAACCTATAGAACTCCTTCTAGAAGTAACTTACCTAGTTAAACCCTCTATTACTTATAATAAAGTATAGTATTCTATAGAATCTATAGTAGTAACTAAGGAACTACTAAGTATATACCTCTACCTCTATTATATCTATCTCTTCTAATATAGAAACCTTACCCAGTTAATTAATAATAATCTAGAAATAATAACTACCTTATTCTTTTATAGGAGGTAAGTTAGTAATAAAGTCTATTAATAAATTAGAATGTAACTAATTAGATATTAGTAGGGATTTTTAAAATCCCTTCTTAATCTACCTCCAGATATAAATACCTCTATATATATTATAGTTATATATAAATTAGCAGATACTCTATAACTATCCAGACTAATAAAACTATCAGCTTATAATCTCTAGTATACTATTACACCCTAAGTAACTTACAGGGGAGGAGTTATATAATTTCTATACTAGCCTAATTCTAAACTTATTAAGGAGACTATTACTCTCTTTACTACCTAGCATCTAAAACCTCTCTCTAAAAGTAAACTATTCTAGTATATTAATAATATACTTAATAATCTGGACCTTAATATAGAAATTAGAAGGAAAATTATATTCTCCCTACTGGATTATTATAAAGATCTATTAATATAAGGAGTCTCTTTTAGTAGTATAGTTTTCTATTTCTTATAGATCTAGTCTTCCTTCAAAAATCTAGATACTAATAATATCTATATGTTCTACCTAGAGCTCCACGGAGATAGTAGTATCTAGAATAACCTATATTATCTATTCCTATTACTTCTTATTATCTTACTCTTTAGAAGTATCTTATTCCCTCCGAGAGAGAATATTAGAAGTTACTACTTAGGCGCCCAGTTAGTATTTAAAATAAAAATTATACTGAGATAACTCCTCTGCTTATTAGTTCTATCTCTCTATAAGCTATTATTTCTTTATAAAATACTTAAGATCCTTATAGTTAGTAAAGACTTTAAACCTCCTAGTGCTTTATAGCTCTACCCTCTATACTTATAAATATTCTAGTATTATAAGAAGTTCCTTATTATAGATTAGGTAATTAAACTCTATAGGAGTTAGGTATTAGAAGTGGAAAGCTACTAGATACCTTATTCTAACTTTATCAGCTTAAGTTAATATACCTCCCAGAGTATACCCTAAATAGTCTATCTCTACTATTATTAGAGTATCAGAATTAAATATCCACAAAATTAGTTCTATAGTAAAAAATTATTTTAATATAAAGAAAACCTCCTACTGCTTCAGTCCCCAGTCAAAAAAAACTAACTTCTAAATTAGATAGTTTAAAAGCTCCATAATAATATTATACTAAAATATAAAAACCTTATAATAATTTATAAACCTAAAGAAACTACAGATACCTTTCAGTAAACTAGAGGGAAGCTAGTTAGTAATAGCTTCTAACTTCTCAGAATTATAAGAGAGGCTTTTTCTAACTATTATAATATACTTAATATACTTAACTATAATAACTAAAAACTTACACTTCTTAGGATCTAACTTAAAACCTATATCAATAAAGTAACTAAATATCTAATAAACCTTCTCTTTATATTCTTTTCACAGACTACTAATATAAATAAGAATATTATTAATATATACTATAATAAAATTATCTAGAAACTATTATAAATAGCTATTAATATACTATTAAAATATAGTAGAGATATTAGTAAATCTAAAAAAACATACTACCTATTTAAAGAAGCTATAATTTATCCAAAAAACTATTTTCTCCTAATCTACTTTATTAATTCTAATCTTATAGAATATAATAATAATATTAAACTTAATATACTAATAAATAATAGTAACCCTCTAGAGGATCTCTAATATAAAGAGGAGGAAGTAATAATTCTTCTTTATAATGATATTAAAAACTCTATAATCCATATAAAAATATATTCCTCTACTTAACTTTTATATAAAGAAGACTAAGATACTAATAGAGAAACTACTTACTTTAATAAATTCCTTATTAAGTAAATCCTCCAGAGTTTTCTTAAGTATCAGAAACTCCTCCTATAATATACTATAAAGGGATCCCTATAGGAGGTCTAGTTTCTATCTTTTATTATTAGGAATTAATAAGATATAGTAGTTTATCCCTAGTCAGCTGGAAGGCAGCTAGTATACTAAACCTAGATAGAAAAAATCTAGAAATTCCTTTAAGATATTTATAAAAATATAATCCCTTAGGTCTACCTCTACCTTTAGAGTTAATATTTTCTTAATATCTACTAAACTAATAGATATAATCTAGTAGGAACTTAGTATCTTACTAATATACTATATAGCATACTAATAAATAAATATAAATAAATTAGTATTAAGCAGCTAAGCTAACTGGATCTCCTTAAGCTATACTAACTTATCCTAATATTCTAAGTATACTATTATACTACTCTTTCTATATATTATCTATTAAGCTCCAGTATTATAAATAACGTAATTATCCTCTATCTATAGCTACTTAAAATATAAAAGTAACTACAGACCCTCTATAATATAAATATAAATCTTCTATATATAACTACTAACTTCTAAAGTTAGAATAGCTACCCCCTAAGTATTACTAAGTAATAACCTAATAATATATCTCCTTATCTATTTCTTTAACTTATTAACTAGTAAGAAATAAAGTTTCTTTATAAAGAAGATATTAATAATAATATAAATATTATAGTCTATATTAATAAGTATATTAATAGAATAATCTTTATTAATTCTAGTCTGAATAATAACTAACTACTAGTTACTTACTTATTCCTTTTCCTATTATTTCCCCTATCTTATTACTTCCACCTCAATTAACTCCAGAGCCTAACTTCACTCTAGAGTTACTCTTTTTCTGAATCCTCACTATTACTAAGTGAGGTAATATTATCCCCCTAGTTATCCCCAGTATAATTTAAAGTAGTTATAACTTTTGTAACCTTTATATTAATTTTCTTATACTTTCAGACTTTACAGTTTCTATAGATATAATCTTTCTTACTATATTTAAAGTATTAATAGATATTCTAACAGTCTTTAGAGCGTTCCTCAGAGGCAGAAGAGAAGCTACTAAAACTCTAGCGTTATTATTACTTCTTAACTATCCTAATTATTATAATATCACTCTCTATATTATAAATAGTGAATCTCTAGTAGAGTAGCTAGTAGTATACTAATATCCCCTTTATATATTTAAACTTTTAAGCTATATCTTAAACTTTAGATAACTAAAATCTATACTCTATAGGAAGGTTAACTATAATAAGTAATTTCTTAAAGTGGGAGAGTAAAGTAGCCTCCAGTAGGAAAATCTAGATTATATCCAGCTATATATACCCTCTAATATTAATTAGAATCTTTTTAAATTAAAGTAGAAAGGTAGTTAGGTATTTATTTTCCTTCTATCTGAAACTCTATAACTAAGTAATAGCGTGAGGCTAACTATTAGGATCTAGATAAATTCTATCTAGATAATCTATAAAATTATTTAGATTATAAGAGTTCTTTAGCCCTCCCACTATATAAAAAGTTTTAACTACCTACTAAGGACTAAAATCTAAATAGGAGTAAATTAGATATTAGTATTCTTCATTATTATCAAAAAAGTAATAATTAATCTTAAACTTAGCTTTTATCTATTAAATTTACACTTAATATTCCTTCTACTTACCTAAAAACTTTAGAAGTAGAAAAAAAAACTTCCTCTAGTAGTTAGCTACTAATAGGAATATAATAATATTATCAACCCTAAAGGCTATTATCCTAATAAATATTATTCCAGAGGTTACTAAAGTATTCTAATGTAAACTAGAAATATCTATTACAGTAGCTACCTGGAGGTTACTACCTACTATAGTATCTTATTTTACTAACTTATATAAAAACTTATTAATCCTCTAGTAGAGAGAGCTTAAAATATACTATAACTACTACTAAAGCAGTTCACTTATAAGGTTACTACTTATAGAAGTATCCAGAGAGACTCTAGTACCCTCTATCATTCTTTATATTAGTTACCTATTATATAATATTATATCCTAGAAGCTGCATTTAACTAAATTATATACTTAACTAATAGAAAGCTATACTCTACCCAGTATTATCTATATAGTAAATAAAACTGAATTCTAAATATATAAAAAGCTGAACCTAAACTTATTCAACCAGAAAGTAACGCAAAATACTATTTATTTAGAACTAAGGAGTAAAAGAGAAACCTTCACAAATACATGGAAAAGTCTGCATATATAATACTATATAGAGCCCACCGGGGCCCCACCCAAGCGAGGCGGTTAGCTTCAGATACCTAGGCACAGCCCTAGCCAGACATCCGGATATAGCCTATAATAGAAACTAATAGTAAAATAAATACTTAAATATAAGAAGATATATTATAAGTTATTAAAAAGAAAAATCTAAATTATTACATAAAGATTCCTCTAAGTTTACAGAAGGAATTTTATATATATATATACTTTAATATTTTAAGTAATATTATAGAGGATCCTAATTACTTATATATAATAAAGAGAATATACTATTAGGTAGTAGGATTTTATTAGAGTATATCTTAATAGTAACCTTAAGGAGGATATCTATATATAAATATCCTTACTCCTTAATACTTATTTCATAAATCTATAGTATTCTTATTATATTAAAATTATAAAATATATTATAAATCTAATTTAAATTATCTAGTTATAATAAATATTATATAATCTTAAGTAGGAAAGTTAATAATAATAGTAGAAACTTAAGGAGATTGTAGTATAAATAGATTTTAAAACTTTACTATTAGATAATACTATCTACTATAATACTAAACTAAAAATTATAATAGCTATCTATATTAATAATATACTAGTTATCAGACTAAATAATAATATTATTATAGTTTTCTTATAGATTAAATAGAATATTAAGATTAATAACTTAGGAATACTAAACTTCTTCTTAAATATCCACCTAAATTTTAATAAGAATAAAATAATAATCTTATAAGAAAGTTACCTAAAAGAGATATTTAAGGAATTTAGAAAGTTTCTCTACTTAACTATTATCCTAATAGAGTCTAAAGCCTAGAATTTTACTATTTTAGTAAAAAGTCTAATTAATAAGATATTATAATAGTAATATTATTAAATACTTAGAAAACTTTAATTTATTACTTAGATAATATAACTTAATCTATTATTTAGTTATAAATTCTAAATAAAATTCTTATATTATTTTAGAAAGTTTTATAAAAAGGATATATTATATTTTCTTTAGTATACCAAAATATAAAGTAAATATTATATTAGTTATATTATAAAAGAAGATAGAGATCATAATCTAGAACTCTATAGTTATATAGATAGTAACTATACTAACTATAAAATTATATTAAGGTTAATAACTAGATAGATATTTTTTATAATTAGAAAGTTAATTTTATAGAGATCTTATTACTAAATAGTTATAATAAAATTATCTATAAAAGCTAAATACTATATAGAATCTAGTATAACCTTAATAGCTATATAGATCTGAAATTTACTTAGTAAACTGAGAGAAATAATTACTAAATCTATATTAATATAGGTAGATAATATTAAATTAATTATCCTTACGAAAAGAGAGAGTTTAAATAATTAAGCTAAATATATTAGAGTTTATAATTACTCTATAAGAGAAATAGTAAGCTAAAATAAAATAATCTTTAAGTATATAGAGACTATTAATAATATTACTAATAACTTTATAAAACTATTAGTAAGATTATTATTTAAATATATTAGAAATCTTATAGAAATTAAATATTATAAAACTAATAAAAAACTATAAAATAATATTGAAATAAAGTAAATACTATTTTAGTGAGGAGGAGTATTATAGAGAGATATTAGGAATTTCCTATAGAAATTCTGGAGATTTCCTGGGGATTTCCCTAGGAAATCTAGTTTCAGAAAGTTCCAGGAAACTATTATAAAACTATAATAAAATAGATATAATAGCTTAAACCTTAGTAATAAATATAGGATAAATAGCTATAAGGATATAGAATATTTCTATTAAGATTATACTATATAAATATATAAGTAGGGAGCTTACCTCCTATATATAGTATTGAATAGAATATACCTGTCAGATTGAGAGAGATATACCTCTGGTATATACCTCACGGAATCTCGTTTATACGCTCCCGAGAGGTATATAGTATATCTATAGTCTCGTACGCTATTTTTTGGTCCTAAGAATAGAATATAATTAATTTGATAATTAAGAGTTTTATATGTTCTAGGTAGGCTGTAGGTTTGAATTCCACTTCTGTAGGAAGTGAAAACAGACGTAGAGATACTCCGTAATGCTATAGAGATACTCTATATATAGGTATAAGTCTACTAGCTAGAACAGAACAGGCCTGACTCTGGCAGCCCTGAGGGGGCGTGTCAGATTGGGTACNNTGTCAGATTGGGTACTTAAGCCTACGAACAGTTACATCAGTAACATGTATTGTGTGGGCCCACATCCTTTTGGCCGTATGGTCAATTTGACAATGCCTGTTGTACACCCTACTACTTCATATTCCTGATCCCTGTTTGTAGCCTCTGTTACAGGGGCGCCCTAATAGCTGTGGCCTGGCCTGCCACGTGACGTAGCCTAGGTGGCCACGGGCCACCCCCCAACACACACACACACACACACACTCGCATGGACACCAGATTATTCCCATAGCTGGCAACAAGCAGACAAGAGGGACAAAGTCATTGAGTTGTCTCCCACGAGTCCCTATGATGCGTCGGTAAAGCTAGGTAAAGCCATGGGTTCGTCTGAGCAGATCAGAATCAGATGACCATCAGCTATTGATGAAAAGGAACAACATGTAATGATGTGAGAGAAGCCGCGGTCTCATGCTGCCGGGTCGCAGCAAGGACTAAGTTATTCGACGCTCAATCCCTTTCAATCCCTTGGTCTCATCCGCAATCTGAAAATCGGTATCGCTGGAAATCGGTGTAATTGTTCATGGTCTAGCTGAGCCAATCCGAGCTGAGAAAAGTAAGACAAATCAAGAAACAAATGACAGGGAGGACGAATTCAACCATTCTCGAACCTCTCTTCGACTAGTCATCTCCGCTTGCTTATAGACTCTGCTTGCTTCCGATCTGCTTGCTTCCGAAGCAATCCGTTCTGCAGTTCTGCGATCCTTTCCATTATATAAGGCAAATTGAGATTCTGGGAAGGATGAGATTGCCAGGGGTTCTTGTGGATCCATTCCGGGTCGTCCAAGTCGTCCTCGTCGTCCAAGTCTTGCTCGTTGTCATAGTCTACCAAGTCTGACGGGTCGTGCAAGTCATCCAAGTCGTCCTCGCAATGACCGCCTGGGAAAAGAATTCCGTCGCCCACGGATCCGCCCACACCATCCTGCGTCATATCATAGACACTGCTCACCTCTCCACAGCGGCAAGGAATGCTGACACCATATGTACACTTGTTGCACTTGTCGCAGTGCCACTCGCGCCAGTCCATACACGTCTTGCAGACCTCGCAGTGCCACGAGTTTTCGTCCTCCAACCAGCACCCGTGCTCGAGAATGTCCGTCGTCGGCCGGCCAGACTTGCCGCCGCAGAAGGAATAGTACCACATCTTGTCGCCGCGGTTGTCCTTCAAAATGGCGTAGCGCACGAGTTCGCCCACGTGCTTCCGGAGCTCTTCCGAACCCTCCGTCATGCGCATGCTGACCTTCAGCCAGTCGGCCAACCGGTCGTCGAATTCGAACGCGTCGTCTTCCATGTCGAGACATTCCGCCAAGTAGTCAAGGTCGATGGGCGTTTTGCACCTGGCGACCCAGGCTGCGAAGCACGGGTCGGCTTGCAACCGTTCGCCATCGTCGCCCTCCCCGAGGGCCTCGAACATGTCGTTGAGCCTGTTGGTGCATTTGCCCCTGTCGTCCGTACACGTGGCGCAGCGGCACGACGGTCCGCAGCCCAGGCCGTTCTTGACGCAGGCGCAGCTGCCTTTGCAGCCCGTCTTGCAGCCACACTTGGTAGACAGGATATCCTCTCGTGATTTCTGCTCGGGTGTCAGTCCATCCAGTGAGAGAAATAAGCCCACAGAGGAGGAGAGGGAGGGGGAGACGAACCTTGGGCTTGGCCACAGGTTTCTTCGAGCTCTTGGCTTTCTTTGTAGGCTGTGCCGCGGTCGCGCCGGGGAAGTCGACGTCCGAGTCCGATCCAATCTCGATAGGAGACGACTTGCGTTTTCCTGATTGCATCGTGGGCATCCTGGGGAAAGAATTCATGTTGGAAGGGTGCTTGAATCGATAAACAGGAAGATGTGTTTGCAAGAATTTCGCCGGGGTAATTGGTCGATATTTACGTAGTGACAGAGAAGAGAGGAATGTGGCTGTCTTCTCCAGGATGGTGAATTCACGGTCGTTCAATATTTAATATTGCAATTAAACGCCAGACGCGTGTCGCGTCCGCGACGTGACAGCTGGAGCACGGACTGTCGCCGACGCGAGTCATCGTTGCTTTTTCCCCAGGCTCCGTAATTGCTGCTATTTCGACCGAGGCAAGGTGCTGTTACGCCGCGCTAAACCTCAGCTGTGGGTTTAACGAAGCATCATGACTTCAGAAAGAGAAACTTTCAAAAACCGAATATGCTATAACTAAGCTCCCATGATCAAGAAGTGCTAACAGCTCCAGCTGAGACTCCCGCCTGCTCACGTAGCTGGATCTCCTCGATAGCTTCATTCTGATGTTATCGTTACTGTAGATGCGCTGACTATTTCTCATATTACTAAGCCTCGGTCCTGACTATCAGTGCCTCTTAGCAATACTATTATTACTCTGTCTCGAGGCGTGATTTGTGTACTGCCCAAGGAGGTATGAACAGTAAGTAGACTTCTCGTGTCGTAAGTGACGACAATGGTAGAACAGGTTCGCACAATGCCTCAGTCGGTATAGCAGGGAATATATCTTGTTGATAACTGATGGAACTGTCCGCTTGCATGACCTCAAGTCCTATAATCGTCAATTCTACATATGTCTACTTTCACTTTTAGAGCTCTCAGCAGAGCGTATTGGTAAGAGAACGGACCACAGGAACGTTTTCTAATTTAAAAGTGGCTTGTGTCATCCAACATCTTAACCATTCTTTGAGAACTGGCCTTTTGCACATGTATGGCTCGAAAAGATCTACGCAAGTCGTCTCGCTTGGCAATCCATAGCCTCCTAGGCTCCTTCAAAGTACAAATTCAAGTTGATACCTTGGCTGATGCTGTCGTGTAAGTCGATGTTGCTCAACTAGCTGTTCATGTGGAATCTTTCAGTTCCTTCCCGTCCTTGCAGTAACCCTCATTGTCCGTCCTCATTGTTATTCCTCGATATATGCCTCTCCATTGCTCATTGCCATCCCGCCTTACCGTCCCCATGACTACCAAGTACAAAAATGAAATGGACAATCCAGAGACCGCTATTGCTATGCCCCATGCGAAAGAAACAGCAATATAGCTCCCGTGTCATGCATACAAAACGAAACAAAGCCACAGACCAGTCCGGCCTCTACTTCCCGTCCTTCGACTTTTCTTCCTCCATGGCCTCCTCGAGACCCTCCTCGACCGGACCCTTCTTCTCCCCACTGTCCAGTTTGTACCACGGCCCATGTATCGCACCAGTGCCAGCACCAATCAGGAGACCCAACCCTGTCGTCGGAATGGAAGCGACGCCGCCGACAACAGCTCCAACAATCGTGCCAACACCAGCCCCGAGCCCGGTACCTATACCCGCGCCGATACCCGCGCCGCTTATGCCGCCCTGCCAGAGACCGCTCTGCAGTCGGTGCGAGTCTTTCGCGAGTGCTTTGGCCCTCTTTTCGTGCTCGGACGCCTCTCCGAATATCTTCTTCTTCTCCTCGGGGTCCTCGACCCCTTCGCCTCGTTGCCGGGCCTCCTCCGCTGCTTTGACTTCCTGCTGTGCCTCGTCGAGCTTCGCGGCAGCCTGTGCTAGGATCTTGTCCCGGCGGGTCTGCTTCTGCTCTGCCGTCTCGTTGGGTTTCTCTTCGGGCGGCGGTGAAGACATGAGGGGTGACGTTGCCAAGGTTTGTTTCGGGAGGATGTGCTATGGGACGATGAGGTGACGTTGCGTCGGGTTCGGTTATGCGTAGTGGCTTCGGGTATCAATTTCGACGCCTGACTCGGATTTTTGGTGGTGAATAAAGCACTAGGGAATAAATGGTATGGACCGTTGCAAGTTTATGTCTTGATAGTGCAAAAAGTAAACGGCCGGGATCTACTCATGTTGACATCACTCGTTTACCCACCTTTGGCTGTCTTCTCGATCCGCCACGCAGTGACGTCGGCTCGGATAACTGCATAACCCCGATGTCTACGCGGAACAAATCAGAGAGAATGAGAAGCCTCTAGTGTCTGAGACTGGCCACCACCAACTACAGCTCCCGTAAAGGTGGCCAGTTAACGTCTTGCGCTATGATTTAGTGTTTGACGTATTCAGGGTTCGTCCACGAATCATATCAGCTGAACGACAACTGTTGTGAGGGAGCTTTGGGTGACGGCGACTAGCGCCGAAGACTAAGAGACGCCAGGCCAGCCCCTCGAACAACTTGAAATGTTTCAAATTGTCTGCGTAGAATAGACATTCAGTTTTGTGCTGTTAGATTCGTACTCATTCCTTTGCGATGAGAATCAGTCTCTGGTTGTATGTCTATCTTACGAAGGAGCATGAGTATGCTTGGGCACACCCGTGACCCACTGCCATTCAATTCAGTTTCCCCATCGCAACACCTCTGAGGCTTCATTTGCTACTAATAAGTCGAAACGTGACAGCGAGATGGATATTTCCACCACAGAGAAATACTAGTATCATGAAGCTTTCACGCCCCGCAAGCAGCATAAGGCCACGAGGATGTAGAAAAGAACCAATTATTCCGTAGGAGCTTTCCGGACTACAGCTCAGAAGGTTCAAGATTGTAGGAAAAGACTATTTGGGAGTTACCGTATCTTGGGATGCGCCAGGTAAGACGTAGAATACTAATTTCTTGCGTCATGGGCAGTAGAGCTCTCAGCCATCATTCGTACAGACATTCGGTTACCTGACCGCCCATACATCATTTGAGGAATGTTTAGATTTATTCTCGTTGGCTGAGAGCTGAATTCATCTTCAATACATGAAGATTAAAAACACCACACCCTGGATAATAGACAATATGTCTTCTGCGATGTACCTTTGAGACGTGAACGAAATTGTCAAGGATGTGTTCCAAGTTGTGAGAAGTTGAGTCGCGTGCCATTGCTTCTCTCTGTGTCGCGACCAAATTACCACTCGGCAATGCAGTCACGTCGCTCGTGACGGAATCTCATGACGTAATCTGGGGGATTTGCAAAAAGAAGAATTTTCCAGGCCATGAGTGTGTGACGAATGTGTCACGATAATGCATACGAGATATCGTACCTTTGATCTCTACCTCACAAAATGACGTCAACACCAAGTCAACTAACCAGCGCTGCCATCGACGGACTATGAACAAAATATTTTTTTCTCTTGAAAAGTAGATTCATGTCTAACTCAACCAGTCTGTTGCACAATCTCCGTCTTTACAAAGATCTTGTCAGTTGAAGCGTCGTCCGGATGAATCTGCCCTCCCATATCTACATCGTCATATTGCGAGCGTCGGTGTCCGCTCTTCTTCCTTCCCACCTGAGCACTATCCTTGGCATGGATTGATCCCATCTCGAGGTTTTCGTCCGAGTCACTCATGGCCATGAAGCCATCTGCACCCCGAGACGGATGATGCTTCGCCGCCGAGATCATCGTCCGCGGACCCGTCGGCCCCGACTTCCCACCAACACCACTATAGTACTTCGAGTTCGGGTCGGTCCGTCCAGCGCTCGACCGCAGGGTGCTGATGAACCGGCCGAAAACGCGGTCGAAAACGGGCCGGAGGATCGGCGAGGACGAGACCATCAGCGCGACGCCCATTTCGGCCGACGTCCAGATCATGGCCGTCGGGGAGGTGAAGGAGAAATCGTCAAAGTCGACGGCGTAGACCGATGCCAGTCGGAGGGCGCCGAAGACAACCGTGCTATTTTGAGAACATTAGTGAGCTGTCCGACTTCGTGGGAGTAACAACCAAGTCAGGACTTACAGAATACCTGCGCCAAAGATGCCCATGAGCGCGATGCGGTGCGCTCTGGATACCTGCAGCTTCAACACCATGGGTATAGGTAGCACGAAGATGAAGACGTCGACGATGATGTCCACCACGACAACGGCAGCGAACGCCGAAGTCTGATCACCGCATTCTCCTCCGGGGATCGTCGGATCCCACTGCATGGCAATCGGCCGACAGATGAGCAGGCCGATGAGGATCGTCATCAGCATCCACGCCGCAGCCAGACCCATCGCGACCCAGGCTGCAATCTGTGGTCGAGGTACCCCGGAGTCAGCGATCGGCGGTCATCATAATTTGGATGGGTCTTCCGGAAGCTCAAACGACCACCTGGGGACTTGACATACCTTGAACGGCCTCACGAAGAAGATGCGCTGGAGCATCCAGCAGATGCTGATCTTGAGCGATCCCAGAGACAAGGCGTAGATGACCTGGGCTGCGTATCCGAGTTTCATGAGCTTCTCGACGTGGAATCCTTGGAGCTTGCCAATGTGATGACCCGCCCCGCCGAGAAATTGCACTGAGTCGTCAGTCAGGATGGGTTTAAAGCGTGGTCTTATGAATCGAGGCATACTCATAAATTGAACCACGACGAATGCGTAGAATAAGATCTTCGAGGCAAAAATATCAATGTTTGATCCACACATGTCTCACGAGTGCGGTTTCTCACCAAAGAAAACACGTAAAGCCAGTCATCGACACCAAAAGGCGCCCGACGGACGTGTCGGGAGTACAACCGCAAGCCTGTCCATATTGAAACCAAAACAAGGAGAACGATGTTGGTATAAATGATTTGAAATGCATCGGCAGTTGGTGCAAGAGGTACGACTGTAGTTGTAATCTGCTGCAGGTTTGCGGCGTCTACCATCTTGGCCCTTGTTCGCCTCTTATCTGATGGGAGAAAGGGTCGCTTCGCGTCGTTGCAGAAATTCAGCGGAGATCAGAAATACCCGGTTAATTTTGCATGCGGCAGCTTCAATATTTATTCACATTGCCTCTTCCACGGCACCTCACGACCAGACTTGGAACAACCGACCTTGCTTCGGACATGCCACAAGACCAATACAGATTCATTTGACTGTTTCAAATTTTGGCATCAAATTCCCTTGCACCGACTGGCAAAGCTCGTTACAGAAGTCTCCTCCGCTTGTATTCGGACTTGGTTTTTGACTGATCACATTACCAACCCATGATGACAAGGAACTTTGACGTGGGCTCTCCTCTCGCAACCGAGCCCCATCAGCAGACGGCAGGGCTTCCGGGGACCGGGCGGGGAACTTGCCTCAGTCGGATGTCGTGCTCCGGATTCGCCATGGCAGGGACAAAGATACTGCCCCAGTCTGTACAGTTGTTATTGGTGTTGCAGATATGGGGCACCAGCGAGAATGGCCTCATTTGAGCCGTGCTGCCGTCCGTTCTGGAGATGGTTACATAAAAAGGTGAAAGACCTTCTGGCCAGGTCAGTCCAGGGACCGTAACAAGGGACATGAGTCGAGATCACTTCTGCGGCTTCAGACATCCGTATTAAGCTTGACAAGACAGGGATACTAGCGTGTATGCATTGTTGTGTGTGTTGTTTGTTTGGACCTGTCTCCCGTTAGTTCTAACATCAAATACCACCCAAGCTTCCCGCAGCTGCCACCACGATGATCCAATGAGTGCCCTGGTCTTATGAAGTCCAGAGGTATGAAAACACCTTCGGAGAGTGGCAAGTTGTTGGCGAAAAGCCTGTCTCCAAGAGTCGAAGCCAAGTCCAATTCCCACAGAAGTCGTTACACAATCTGGACATCACAGGGTGCGGGAACAAATGCCCCGTCTCGGACAACTTTCCTGACTCGTCAGTTGCAGTCCTTGCACAAGGCAAAGGCAGTATCCACATGGTGCCAACAACATATTGCCATCCTCCACATTTCAGTAGAACGGTCTCCGGGGCATACTTACTAGTATCTTTACCCAGCAGCTGGGCATCATACACCTGCAGAACAACAGCCAATCGAGAGCAAACAGACAGGGGAAAAGGGGCAAATTCAACAGAAGGAAAAAGAAAAAGCATGTGGAATGTTGCCTTAGTTGCGTCGACGACAAACAAGGAGCTGTACAGAGCTACTGAACCTCACCAAGATGGTATGGTGGGCTCTGAGTACAGAAACGTCGAATGAGCAGGGGAAGGAGGACATGGACACCAGGTACGGAGAAAAAGACAAGGGGATGCATATCTGACATTACTTGGGGTATAAAGTAACCATCACTGCGCCTTGTCTGACTTGAACGTATCACGACCCTTCGCTTGGTCCAACAGTCTTCTTCATCCTTTCTTTCACCTGGACACTGGCTGATAGTTTGGAGGAGCTCTTCTCCAGTACGCAAGATGCTATCTACCGTATGGGACTACATCATTGTCGGCGGTGGCCTGGCCGGCTCCGTCATCTCCAGCCGCATGCTCGAGTACAACAGCTCGCTAAGCATCTTGCTCATCGAGGCGGGCGAGGATACCAGGTCGCGGACCGACATCCTCTACACCAATGCCACCAACCTCATGGGCGGCGAACTGGACTGGCAGTACCCAACAGAGCCCGTGGCAGCTCTGAACAACCGCAGCCTAATCTTCAACCAAGGTAAAGGTCTCGGAGGTGGCGCCGCAATCAACGCCTGTAAGTACTTCTCTGAAAACCTCGAGCTGGTTTACCAGTCTGACGAATCCAGGCGGATACACGCGAGGTCCAAAGGTCGACTACGACGAGTGGGCCGAGAAGGTCGGCGACCCGCGCTGGAACTACGAGAACCAGCTCCCTTACATGAAGAAGGTCGAAGACTGGTTCAGCACGACAAACCCAGCGCAACATGGCAACGGCGGACCTCTCCACGTCGCCTCCGTCACGTCAACCGGCCGCGCTTATCCGCTTCGCGAGGCCGTCGCTGCAGGCTGGGATGAGCTCGGCGTCCCATCCCTCCCGGGCAACGACAGCAACGCGGGCGACAACATTGGCCGCGCAGAGCTCACCGAAGTCCGCCGCAACGGTCTCCGCGAACTGCCACCCGTCATCTACCCCCTCGATGGCGTTACTATTCTCACCGACACCCTCGTCGAGAAGATAATCCTGTCGAATAACTCTACGGGCGGTACCCTCGAGGCCAGGGGCGTCCAGCTTGCCAACGGCACCCAAATCTCGTCCAGGAACGTCATTTCCGCCGCTGGTGCCTACCGCTCCCCACAACTCCTCATGCTTTCAGGTATCGGTCCGAAGGAACAGCTTGAACAGCACAACATCTCCGTCCGCCTGGATCTCCCGGAAGTCGGCAAGAACCTCGTCGACCACGTGTCCTTCTACCAGTTCTGGAAGCTCAAGAACCCCGAGAACGGCTACGTCCTCGGTTCCACCAACCCCATCTTTGCCCAACCCGAGTTCACCACGGGATATCCCATCGACTGGGTAACTTCAACCGGCGTCGACAAAACCGGACTCGCCAGCGCCATCGCCAAGGACGAGGGCACCATCCCAGACACCGCTTCTCACCCCCTTCTGAAGAACAACCGCACCTTTCTCGAGACGTTCGTCATATACCAGGCATACAGCCCCGCCAACCCGGAAGTGCCCATGGACGGCTCGCACATCTACACCAACGTCGTGTCTTTCCTGCCCACCTCCCGCGGCAGCGTCCGTCTCAACTCGTCCAACCCCGCAGACGGGCCCCTGATCGACCTCAACTACCTCGAGACCGAGGTCGACCGCCACGTCTACCGCGAGGGCGTCCGCCAGCTCACGAAACTGATGCTCGACACCGCTTTCGGCAGGGAATACGTCGCGGGCGAATCTGCCCCGGACGCTTTCCCCGCCGCGTCGCTGGAGGACTCGGACGAGTACCTCGACGCGCGCCTGGCTGCGGGAGGCGTCACCACGTGGCACCCCCACGGGACCTGTGCCATGGGCGAGGTCGTGGATTCCGAGTTCAGGGTCAAGGGCGTCGAGGGTCTGCGCGTCGTCGACGCGTCGGTTTTGCCTGTGCCCATGGCAGCTCACTTGATGGCGCCTTTGTATGCCATGGCGGAGCAGGCGGCAGCAATCATATCCGCGCCTTGATGTCGAATCGCACGTCAGGATGTTCTGTCTAGAAGTCAGGGGTAAAAGCTCATTTAGGTAACAGGAAGTCTCCCTTAGACCTTCTTCCCTTCTCCCAGTCGTTAATGATACGTTTTACTTGATGGAAATGCGTACAAGATCCCACCATTCCCGACCAGCGCGAAACACGGAGACGATGAAGTAGGTGTTTTCAATGGCCTGGAAGTAGAATTAGGAGGAGTAACAACATGGAAGCACCTGAAGCTTATTGAATATAACTCTAAGCGCCTATGGTTAAAAAGAAGAAGTGTAATCGGAGCCTAAATGATTACTTAAATGCGCAAAGAAGATGATAGAAGTATTTCTGTCCAGGAGAACGGTCCGAAGGTCTCAATTCGAGTGGCCTGGAGTTAGTGCTTCATAGGAAATCACGCTAAACTTACACAGTATGGGACATAGTAGTCAGAGATGGCAAATGGCAAGCTATTGATACATGTCTAATGCATTGCTTCAAGATCTACTATGGAATTGAACAAAAAACACGCAGCTTTTACCCCATACCAGTACTTTCGCATGCACTCAACTTAGGCAGTTGTTGATCCCAAGCCTTGAAGAGCAAAGATATGGAAACCAGACACTATAACCACTCATGTGTTTCATGCCCGCTGTTGGTGCCTCCTTCGCGATGAGCTGTTTGTTTGTGGGCAAACAGCGTGGTGGCTCAAGGCCCCTGATACAGATACTGAAGAGCTTAAACAGACAAGTCGCTCATTCATCGCCACTTGGCTCTCAATTCAAAATTTCATCTTACTTCCATATTTTATCCTTACATCTCTTTCAGAAATACATGTCGGACGGAAGGCAGCCTTGTCATCTTGGATAAGATTGCTGGACCCCACACTCATCCGAGATGTTGGCTTTTATTACGTACCACTGCTCTGATCTAATCTCATCGATCGAAGACTCTTTGCTATAGAATGATTTAGCGATAAGAAGCATGAGAGATGCGACGAAATACGTAGTCCGAAGCCTTACCTCGCTAAATCAGGACCAGATTTGATGATAAGACGAAGGATGCGACAATCTGTGGCGGAGATGGGTATGAGAAACAGGCCTGGTCTCGAGTCTAGGAATTTGGCGATAGAGGGGAAGAATGGAAGTGAGAAAGGTCATGCGTAGCTGAGAATACGAGTAAACTGATGCCGGACGGCGGGGAAGAAGGACGAAGAAGAGGTATGGAGGTAGGTACCTTAGGTGAATCGAGTACCTTGGACAGTGGAGGAAACGACCTGGTCTGGCTAGCGAGAAGGTAGGAATGGGTTGGGCGGCACCTTCCTCAACTACTTACCTTAATATACCTTAGTGGGCCCAAGTATAAGTAGAGTGACAGACACCCTCCTACCTCCCTGGCAGCTTGGAGAAACGAACAACGGTACTACAGCAGAGTCACTGCCAATGCAGCAACGACAGTCCAACCAGGACAATTGAAGCATGTACCAGTAAAACATGACATTCCAACTACATCCAGACAGGACCTATTGTTCGAACCAGGAGACGACAATCTGTCGATGTCAGCATACGCACTCTTGGCCGATGCCAACATGACGCACATCCTGATGCGCAACATCTCGAACCAGCCGCAGGTCTCGATCCCTAGGAACGATTCCAACCACACTACGGTGATGCAATGACGAGATGGAAGAAAGCATCGTATGGTCTACAGGATGTAGCCAACGGAAAGGATATCCTGTCTTACGCCCAACCCATGATACGAGACGCAAAGGCATGCGGTATTGACAATTTGCTCGGACAATTGAGAGCCATCCACGAATCATTCGACGGATCGATCAAGTCCGTGGTACCCCCACCAACGTCAGAAGGTAGTCTACCTACAGGAAGGTACAGCAATCTATATTAGGTAAGTAGGTAATACACCTTCGAAAGAGTAGGACAAGCACAGTGAGAGGGTAGATAGGTGGGCTGAAATCAAGACAGATCTCCATGGGGCTGGAAAAAGCTTTTGCGTGTATCTATGATGCCGTGTAGGCAACTATGCTGACAACGTAGAGCTCAGTATCCATCCGCCATGAGAGATGTCTTTGGTAGCTACAAGGTGTTAGGTGTAATGGCAGATCGACGCCTCCTCCGCACCTCTTGAGCCGCTGCAAAGTCTTTCTGAATCCTTTCCAGAAGGCCATCGACAGTCAGCACGTCTACAGCAACACCCGCAATGCTTTTGGCGACCATGATTGCCTTGTCGAAAGCTGGTCTGCTACCCGCAGCAACCTCGAATGCAGAAGTGTGAGGTCCTCCCTCAGGCACACTTCCGTCTTCATTAGTGATGCCAAAGTACGGGCTGATGCTGGGGAAGTCATGGCTGAGGTTTCCCTGGTCGGTGCTGCCATCCGGATCACGAAGCTTGTCGATCTCGGCGCTGGGAACCTCGCCGCCCAGCTCAGTGAAGTACTTGGCGTATGTGTCGGCAAGTATGTCATTGTTGACCATGTTGTCATATCCGTACGGCCTCATGGTGAGGTTCAGTTCGGCACCGGTGGCCAGGGCACCGGCCTCGAAGCATTTCAAAACCCGTTTCGCCCAATCCTCCAATGCCGCGTTATCGGCAGAGCGGATCTGGAAGGAGGCTTGGGCGAGAGCTGGAATGACGTTGATACGCGAGCCAGCAGAGGAGATGATACCGTGGACCTTGTCCGTGTGCTGCGTCTGCTGGCGCAACAGCGCGATGGCGTTGTTGGCGAGGATGAGGGCATCCTGGGCGTTGACACCTTCCCATGGGGCGGCGGCCGCGTGAGCCTCCTTGCCGTAGTACTCAACTTCAAAGCGATCCGTGGAGGTGGTGATCATGTAAGGTGAGTCACCACCGTTCGTAGGATGGGTGATGAGAGAGATGTCAATGTTGTGGTCGCGAAACGCGCCTGCTTCATGCAGCTTGACTTTGCCGCCGAGACCTGTAAGCCATTAGAGGTCTGAAAGATTCAAGAAGGGGCCGAGATGGGTTGACGACGAGTTGATAGAGTGAAAACGAGATCTTCAAATGCAGGGCAAAGGTTTTGTGTGGGAAAAAGTCTCGGCAAGAAGACAAGCATCTAATCAGTGGCACGTACTCTCTTCAGCAGGTGTTCCAAAGAGGATGACCTTGCCCGGGAGGTTCTCGGCGCGCATGATCTCCGCCGTGGCAAGAGCTCCGCCGACGGAGGCCGTGGCGATGAGGTTGTGTCCGCAAGCATGTCCGAGGCCGGGGAGCGCATCTGTATCATCATCAGCACCCATGCACTCAGTTGTTGGTCAAGGTCACAGGTGTAATGAAGCATACCATACTCTGCATTGAAGGACACAACCGGTCCCTCGCCGCTACCCTCGAAAATGGCGACAAAGGCAGTACTGATATTGTAGATGGAGCGAGTTACGTTCCATCCTTCGTGCGACTCGATGAAATCGGTCAACAAGTCGTGGGCCTTGACTTCCTCATAGCCGAGCTCCGGGTTGTCATGGATCTCTTTGTTGATGGGCCATAGCTCCTCGGTGATGGAGTCGAGGTAGTCAGAGACGGCTTTGAAATACGGACTGGTGTTGGGTTCTGAGCCGTTTGTCTGACGGGGAAGGACCGACGAAGCTGCAGCTACGCTCACGCAGAAAGCCAAGAAGAGCTTTCCGGAAAGACCTTTGACAGACATGATGATGGAGGCGAGGCCGATATTGATGCTTCGCGTGAATTGTGAGAGACATGCCCATCGGGACTTGGAGATATTTGTCGTCCCATTTATAGATCAAGGCAGAGTCCCAAGCTGCTATCTCTTTCCGAGTTCCGTTGTCGGTGATACGGAACAATTGACGAGCGTCATGTCGTCCCCCGCTTTGGACGTCTTGGCCGTTGAGCGAGGAAGCGATCCTCGGCTCCACGATGGTAGCCATAAGTTGTCGTGGGGGTACGGCTGTGGGGAGACCAGGGAGCGGCAGAGCTATCATGGGCCCGAGGAGTCGGAGTAGATGGAGCCGCGGACATGCTGTATGGCTCAGAGAGAGAGAGGGGTCTTGAGAGCTGTCGTCAGTATATCTCCACCGACGGACAAGGGCGTTAGGCTTGGCGGGCAAGATAAGTATTTCCCGGTAGCCGACGAAGATGAATGGCCGGAATGACTGTTAGCAAGGCCCAGGATCAGATTGGACATAGAAGACGCGAATAAATGACTGTTTATCGTTTGTAGCAAGGTATGACGATATGCTCATCCTCGCGTCGAGACATGCAGGCGTAGCAACGATAAGCTTAACGTTGATAGCCGATGAACGCCAACTGCCGGGCCGTATCTGTGTTGCGAAGCCACCTACCTGTCTCAGCACTCTTATTATTTGACTAGGCAACAATCGGTGGTTCAACGCCACGTGATGTGTATGAAGTGCCCCTGCGATGCACACAGAGGTAGGTATTACTGCCTGCCTTACTTACGTTAAGTACCTAGGTACACTAGGCACGCGCAGGTACCTTCCCCGGGTTTTATCACAGTACTTTCAACCTTCATATTCCCGTCTCATCTCACTCTCGAACTCTCACCCATCCGCAGCTGGCGAGGGTTTTTCACCTCACCCACTTCTCCGAAATAGGTCTGTTAAGATTCCAACGCCATCTTTATTTTCTACTCATGCCAAACCCATATTCTTCTTCTGCTGACAAGCGGCACACAGATCTCGTTGTCTGTCGCATCAAACCACCTCACTAGCCGCCGGTTTCCTATCGGCATCGCGTCATTTCTTCTGCTCAATTTTCATTTTCGCGGAGCATTTCCTTTAACTACTCGGTTCTCCTTGCTCTCTCAAAACAATATGTCTTTCATGAAGGCTTCTAACGCCGACGACAACGCAGACAATGCAGACCACAGCGACACAGAGAACGACCCGCGTCACGGCCGCAATGAGGTACGCGAGTTTGCCATATTCTACCAAAGGCTTCGCAAGCTCGATCCGTCTTTCAAGGATGAGGTCAAAATAATTAGAAGGGAGTACCCCCACCGCAACAAGGCTCAGAGATTCAACAGGTGGGTTGCCCAAGACTGCGGCGCTTACATGTCGAGAATAAGGAAGCCGGTTACCTGGCCCGACTTCATCCACCTCACGGCAAACACGAACTTTGCCAATCCCTTGTCTCGAGGTGCGTGGCTTGAAATGATGATTTTCGGCAACAAAGGAGCCTTACCACATTGGAGAGAGCAGTTTCGGCGGCTTCTTCACCGGCTACGCCTTGAACCCGGGCCCCAGCTACCTATACGCTGCCCAAAGCTCTTCAAAACAGGACCCCGTTCACGAGAGCGTCCTCGCCATCGACCTCGATGCCGAAGAGAGCCCGTCTCGCGCACGGAATCCCCAGCTTCTCTTCGTTCAGCTGGGCTCTGTCTCTTACTATCGTGGTCTTGGCTGGAAGAAGGCCCGCGACAGCAACTGGGACACCCAGGCCAAGGGACCTTGGACGCCGACTGGGTCCGGTCTCGTTGTCCAAATCAGCTCTTCAGGCTTGCCGCAGGGTGTATTCGCTATTTTTAACAACTACCTGCTGAACCCGGAGGACGATAGCTACGTTCCCACGGGTTCCCCCCTCGCCCGCTCCGGTCGCCTTTTCACTCATGATTTCGTGCCTCACGAGCACTGCGGCCCACAACATGGCTTCATCGTGGCCAATATCGCCGAGAACGTCCAGCAGCTCGGACCGAAACTCAACATACCATTCAAAGTCATCAAGACGACTTCGAGCGGATACAACGCCGCCAATCTTCTCCCGGTCAGGCACGTCATAGACAGCACCGGACGCGATTTCCTCGTCGCCTGAGTGATGGATGCTTCAACGCCAGAACTTGTCATCACGGTACTTTCTTGATATCCCCGAAGGTATTTGAATATTATTATTCCATTCATCGCGACGCAGGACTCGGCATACTTGGCATAGCCGTTTATCCTGCGGCTACCACACAGTTGACCGCGGCGTTATAACCAGACATACTTGGGCAGGAAGAGCATTCGTCAGCGATAGAGTATAGGTGGATAACACAAGCTTGTCTGTATCCTTACGATTTCACCTTTCCTTATATTATCTTCTAATATTACTAGCTACTAGTTAACTCTACTTTATAATATTTTAAGAAATAAATAGAAAAACTTTAAATTTATAAGCTGTATTTTAGTAACTTAACCTTATACTTATATACGATGGACTGACAGTCTGACTCTCTATCCAGCAGGGAGACAAGTTGCGCCTGCGATTGTTTGATTTCAAAGACAAGGCAGGCATTCAGCAAGGTCTGAAAGAACGACTTCTTGTTTACTCCTTGAACCCTCAAATAAGGACAGTAGAATAAACTACTCAAACAAAGCAATTCAGTTGCTGACGTCCGATTGATACTTCACTTAGTCCCTTGCTTTAGCAGCACTCAGTCTGGCACAAGTAGAAAGATTGAACTCGCGACTCGCTATCTCAGCTGGGCATTTTGATGGGAATCTTGTCTCGTCCGGACATGTGGGCAGCATTTCCCGGAATCCACGGGGTCACGTACTGGGTATCGTGGGGCTGGGGAACATTAGCAAGAAGCTCGCGTATTAGGCTCGCACGGCACTGGGCATGGAGACACACTACTACGACGTCGTTCGCTCGCCGAAAGAAGTAGAGGAGGGACTGGAAGCCACGTTTCATCCGACTTTACACGACTTGCTCGGTGTCGCGGACTGCGTGACACTTCACACGCCGGTCAGCGCGCACACGCAGGACCTGATCAATAAAGAGGCCTCCGCGGCGATGAAGGAAGGAGCGAGGTTGGCTAATGCCTCGCGGGGGCAGGTCGTCAACGAGGACGCCCTTGTTGAGGCGCTGCAGAGCGGGAGGTTGGCTGCTGCTGGGCTGGATGTGCATTTTCACGAACCTCAGATCTCCAGGGCGCTGGCGGACATGGATAACGTGACGTTGGCGTGTCACAATGACGGCGCGGCGCTGACGACGCGGCAGAATTTCGAGCTGGGTGCGATGAGGAGTATCGTGGAGGTTGTTGTTGTTGTTGTTATATTGTTTTACGCCGTGGCGTCCCCGTATTGGGGCAAAGGGCATTCACGTAGCTAACCTAACTTTATAGGAAGAAAAGAAGAAGAGAAGAGAAGAAAATAAAGAAATAGTAAGTAACCCCCTTTCCTCCCCCTTTTCCCACTTTTTCCCCTTTTACCTACCCCTTAGATAGTTAAAAAAGAAGAAAAAGAGAAATAATAAATAAAACCTCCTCCAGAGATATTTATCTACTATATATCCCCTTCCCCAAAAATCCCTATCCCTCTGGTAAGGTTTAGTAAGTTCTAGTTTGATACTATTAGGCTGAGGTGAAGATTAAAGAATAATATACTGCTATAAACTGGCCAGGGCCCTAAACGCCCTGCAGTATCAAAAGATTGAATCCCTCTTGATGCACCTATCACCTTGTAGGACCTCAGCCCGATATCATGAAATAATGCCGCACCGTGGAAGTACTGATCGTGGAGGTTGTTGGTGCAGACGGGAAGTTTGTGGGAGAACCTCTGACGCCGGTGAATAGGAAAGCCTTTGAAGCAGCTGCCAGATGGCGTGCATCATGTGCTACTTATATACGACACCATGATGCTGTCTGGAAGAAAGAGCTTTGATTTAGCGGTCAGTCTGATCAGCTGTGGTAGCCACCCTCGTCGCGTCACGCGTCTTGGACAAGCAACTCTACTGTAATGGTTCAATTTCAGGTCAGAATGATCCAGAAGTCAGGCCGCGACTTGCGTGAAGATACCATTTCCGCAGACCGAAAGTGGCACCTGGCCCACGACATTCGCTTTTCAAAGGGAAATCGGTTGGTTATGTCTTGATGAGGAACCGCTGGGGTGGTCCGGTGATCATGATCCGACTGCAAACTGATTGAGCCGAGGCCATTCAATGTTCCTCAATGATTCGATGACGTCATGCCCATGTCTAGAGAAAACAAACTGCCAAGCTTGTCTGGCTGAAGCGCGCCTTGGGCGGTCACTCATATTCCCTCTTTTTTAGCCAACGGGCCACGGCCAGTTTATATAACATGCTACGCAGCGCACCATAGCTCGGAAAACTGTTCCCGAAGTTCATGGGTCTCAAACGTCAAGCGAGAACAAAAAGTCCACATGTTTAAGGGGGTCAGGACTGGGGAAACGACATTGACAGGCCCTAACGGCACACCACCCGATCGTACGGTTTGGAGAAGAGACACTCATCTACCACTCATCCACCACTCATCGTCTAACATGGGCTACTTCGTCATCGTTGTCTGAAGTTTGACTCTCCCGGAGTATGGTGTCTCTCTGCTACAATAGTAATTGGAGCATGGCTTGGACAGAAACCATGCAGACCCATCCAAATCCGGACCCTGGCTCGGACCGGCTCACCGGCCGGGGCCGTGTAACCCAATAAATGCCGGACGGCAGATAAAACATGCAGAAAGCTAGACGCCACACACGAGCATCTGGTGTGCTGGATCTCGTTACCCGTCCCATGATCTTGCAACCACATACGGCTCTCCAGAGGTCTCGATACCCAGCAGAAGGGCAACAGTCCCAACAGTCTGGATTTTGGGTTGCTCGCCTCAGCAGCCACATGTCTGACATAAAGAGTAATCGTCAGGGGCGCGATTCCTACAATGATCAATGGATCATCCCATATTCCCAAGCGATCGGGGAACCCGGAGCCGAAGCAAACATCACAACAACCGATCGTCAAGCTTCCTGGACCGAACCCAACAACCTAAGTTAGCCCCTCCAATCACGCCTCACCTCGGCGTTCCGGTTCAATTCAGAGCCGTGAGCCTCTCGCCTCTTCTGATCTCCTCCACTGGATACAACCCGGATATTCCACTCCCCACCACCCAAGACCATCCGTCAACGCAACGCTCTAGTCCCGTTTCTCAAGTGATCGGACGTGGCATGGCGGCCGCGTCTGGGGTAGTCGTGCGGATTACGGGGATAGCTCAGCTGTTTTGCTGTGCCTCTGTTGGTTGTGGATACACAGTGGGCTATTTCCTGAGCCCACGGGTGATGTTGTTGGTCCTGCACCTCGGTTGTCAACAGGAGAAGTCGGATCAGGACACGCGGTGGGTGGGATGCATGATTGTCAAGCTTATAAAAGGGGATCAGGTCTGAGCCGATCCGGGGAAGCGCTTGGTCTCCTTGCTGTTCGTCTCCAAACTCTTGGCCCAACTACATACAGACCCTTTTTGAGAACAACGAAGACCGGACGGCCGACGATAATTGCCTGCCAACATGGCTGAGCCTGTCCACAATGCCTACGGTGGCGCACACAAGAAACGAGACCTGGCGGGCACAGATATGAAGGAAGATTTGCCCCCCACTGAGGTGGCTGCGGTGGTTGCGCATGAGATTGCGCACGAGGTTGACGGAAGCGACTATTCGCCGTGGACGGCGTCCATGTTTACCCTCTACGGTGTACTATTTGTCGCGTACTGCTGTGGCGCGCTCAACGGCTACGATGGATCATTGATGGGTACGTTTGCGGCATCATGTGGTTGGACTATGGCTGATTCTTGCTCCCAGGTGGTCTCAACGGAATGACATCCTACCAGCGCACTTTTAACATGTAAGACGCTTCGTTCTGATTCGCAGGTATCCGGTTCTGACGAAGGTGTAGGACCACATCTGGTTCTTCCACTGGCATAGTTTTCATGATGTACAACGTTGGCAGTGTTGCCGCCATCTTCTTTACTGGTGAGTCTCATCAGTATCTACCCGGGATCCAACAATGCCGTCACTAATATGAAAGAAAACAGGACCGACGAATGACCTACTGGGCCGTCGTTGGGGCATGTTTATCGGAGCATTGCTCATCATCGGTGGCACTGCTGTGCAGTACGACAAAACTCCATGCACAAATCTCTGGTACTAAGCTAACTTGCACAACAGAGCAACCAGCAATGATATCCCTCACTTTCTCGGCGGTCGATTCATTCTGGGATTTGGCGTCTCCTTCTGCTGTGTTTCTGCCCCGACGTACGTGAGCGAGTTGGCTCACCCCAAGGTAGGAGATATATAAAGAAACCTGACACAGTATTACGGCTAACGATGAGACAGTGGAGAGGTACTCTGACTGGTCTTTACAACTGCATGTGGTGAGTGAAGTAGTATCCATACCCGGATAGTGCAGTAACTGACTTCTTTCAGGCCTGTAGGTTCCATCATTGCCGGATGGGTCGTCTACGGCTCCTCTTTTATCCCGGGAGACGATGGCTGGAGAATTCCCGTTTGGATCCAGGTAGCTTCCTCACTCCATGAGCCGCCTCAGCCTTGCTAACATGCCAACAGATGGTTACCAGCGGTATTGTCATGATATTCGTATTCTTTCTTCCCGAGAGTGTAAGTTCCCAACTTTCCTCTCATATCCTACCAGATACTGACTCTGGTACGATAGCCCCGCTGGCTCGTCGCCAACGACAGACACGAAGAAGCCGCCCGCGTCCTGACTCGGCTCCACGGCGAGAAAGATCCCAACCACCCCATCGTCCAGCTACAGATGAAAGAGATGCTGGCCCAGATCTCCAGCGAAGCCAGCGACAAGAAGTGGTGGGACTACCACGAACTCTGGAACACCCACTCCGCTCGTAGACGCCTGATTTGCGTTCTTGGCATGGCCATCATGGGACAGGTTAGCTCTTCCACCCTCCTCCATCTACACATGCTAATTATTAAAGGCTTCCGGAAACTCTCTGTCGAGTTACTACCTCGTCACAATGATGAACACAGCCGGCATCGTCCAAGAACAGCGCGTCCTCGCCCTCAACGCCGTGAACAGCGTCCTCGGTCTCCTCGGCAGCGTCGTCGGCGCCCGCCTCACCGACCGCGTCGGCCGTCGCCCCTTGCTCATCTACAGCATTCTCCTATGCTCCGTCTGTTTCGCAGTGATCACCGGGACGTCCAAGATGGCCGTCGACGATCCGAGCAACACCAACGCCGCCAACACGACCATCGCATTCGTGTACCTCTTCGGCGTGGTCTTTTCGCTGGGCTGGACGGCGCAGCAGAGCATGTACATTGCCGAGACCCTGACGACGACAACGCGCGCCAAGGGTACTGCGGTGGGAAACTTTGCGTCGTCGGCCATTTCGCTGGTGCTGGCGTACAGTTCCGGACCGGCCTTTGAGAAGATTGGGTACTACTTCTATCTGGTTTTCGTCTTTTGGTAAGTTTGCGTGAGAGCGTTGCTACGTTTGACGCCTTTGAGGGCTGACAATTTCTACAGGGACCTCGTCGAGGCAGTGTTCATCTACTTCTTCTTTCCCGAGACCAAGCATCGTACGCTCGAGGAGCTTGAAGAGGTCTTCTCTGCGCCGAACCCCGTCACGAAGAGTCTGGAACCTCGCAATGCTTCGACGGTTCTCGAGACGATGAAGGTGCAGAACGAAAAGGCGATGGATGTCGATGTCTGAAATGCCATTGTCCGATGCTTGATCTACATGTTGCGAGATATTCCCTGTACGGAATGACTGGAAAAGCACCACTTGACGTCTGCAATGATACGATTGTATTTCTAACTTGAAGCTATCCTTTGTGATGACAGCTTTACAGTTCAGTAGTGAAGGCTTGATTCCCTGCTGATATGTGACGACGCAGGCCGCGTAATCTCATGATACCGCCTGTGTTAGGTTTACGAACTAGATCGATCTGAACCAACTCTATTTCCCAACTGTTTTAGAGCTCGTCTCAACAAACGACGGCCATGCTAGTCAGAAACGTCACAGTTCTAAATTTTGGTCATAAGCGTGGTTATTACAAGATTGGATCTTTTAGTTGGGCTATGATACAGCATCCTACATGTGTAGCGCTATCTCCGCAACCTAGATGTCTCTGGACTGGAGAGTCATCAAGTCCGCTTTCTTCCAAGCACGACTGATGGTGGTGGCCGTGGGCTAAAGACCAAACTTGTATTCTTAACAAAAGCCCAGTCCCAGCCCAAAAAATGAAAGGTCACAGACTTGCCAACGGAACAACGCTCTTTTTCAACGCCGCATCTACTCTGGCCTCATAGCTAAAGCCTTGAAGTCTGCCTCAAAACTTAACTTCAGTGGTCTGACGATATCTTGACAGAAATGAGAAAGCTTCAAGTTCTTGGTCTGGCAAAGCTAAGCTGCAATTTCGCCAAATCCGTCACAACACCCTCACGTCCTCCAGAAAGCCAGGTCCAGCCATTCATGTACATCGACCGTGTTGTCGATTTCCGGAATATCAAGCTCGGCGAACATCTCATGCAATCTCTCCAAGTCGTGATATCGCTTCTCCCACGCGCCCAACCTCCTTCGCCGTCTCTCATCCCGGGCAATCTGCTCGGCGGTCTTGGGCTGATAGCGCGTGACTCTGTCGATGAGGTTGTTGAGCAGGGACAGCACGACGCAGACGAGCCAGCCCTTTATCGTTGTGGAGCTGGGCATCAGCGTGCTTGATGCAGCGCCGTTGGACCGACGGGTGGCGCCGGACATGATTTCGCCCCAGGTGTGATTGGCGGAGGAGTCCATGATGATGACAGGGAGCAGTCTCAGATTCTGGCTTGAACGAGGGTTTTCCGTCAAAGGAACCCAACTGATGTCGACCGTAGGTTAAAGGAAGGCGAGCTCTGTTTTCTTTATTTTTGGCTACATGATGTTACGGAACGTTGGGCACAAATTCTGTTGTTCTGTGTAAATTGAGTCCGACCGTCGGCGAGTCGCGGGCCATCCTGAAGTCTGTTCGTAGTCACGGCTGGAGACAAACTTTGATCCGATGAAACAGCACTGGACGCTCGTCTTTCGTCAAGGTTTACTCGGCCTAATCCTTACTGGCGAGGGGCTTTGATGTTTATTTTGGCTGGTCAGACTGGCAGATGGCACGGCTCTGCCGACGGAAGAGAGCTGTCCGAGACACATTCGTAGCTGAGGAGGCTTTGCTGGATCTGGGTAGGTCCTTTCTTATCGCCGATAGCTACCGTCTTCAATACGACATGTTCACGAACTGGAGTTGTCTCCGTTGCGCGTCCTGGTGGTGCCACAGTTCAGAATTCAAGCCATCAGGAAGTGGGCGTGATGACCGGTGGCGGAACGATCCCGAAGTCGGCCTTGAAGATATCACAGTTCGATGAAGCCTGACGAACAAAACGCTTCGCCCCCACCAGAATCGATTTGACGTTCGAACAAGCGATCGCATTCTATGTAGAACTACAGGAGTCTTCTCATGGCTACTCCCTTGAGCCCTGCTTTCTGGAAGCCAGGTACTCTGTAGATCTCCATCAGAGAGTACACGTCGTATTCGCTTAAACACCTTGCCGTTCGCCAAGCCTGCCGCCATCCCTGGTTAAAGCTGCGCGGACCGCTTTTGATCGTCGGCGGGTTTCTTCCGGATCTCTTTGATCAACAAGCTTAACACACCAGGAAGCTTAACCGACGTCGACAGGTTGTACGCGGCCATCACAACGGACTGAGTCCGAGCTACTGCCCAAATACATCCGAAATAGGGAGACATGGTTCAACACAACGTAGTCGGTACAGAATAAGCCATGCTGCGAAATGCGTCATATCGATACATGCCACACCCACCTCCGAGGCCGTCCCGAGACTGGACGAGTCACGGAATTGGATCGAGACTAGATGGGGCCACGAGCTGAACTGAAATCAGAGATTTGTAGCAGTTCAAGCATGATGGAGAGGCGGTCGAGGTTTCGAGATCCGATGAACCTGACATATGGGCAGAACGTGTCAACACGACTCCCGGCCGCCAAAGCATCCCCCTCATAGATCTGACACTTGCTAAGATGGATCACTTCGTGGCAAGAGGCAGACGTCCATGCAGCGACGGCTATGCCGTGGACTATCCACCCCAAGTCCACGCTGAGTCCACGCTCAATCCACAAGCAAGGCTGAGTGACGTTTTGGAAACAAGTCTGCGTGTTCCGAGACCGAGAACGGCGTATTTACGCGGGAAGGAACTAGATGAAGTTCGTCTCCTACTGCGGTAACGATGTTTGTTCGTGCCCTGTGTGATAGCAAACGAACACGAAAGCAAGCCAGACGACTGTAACGCTCTGATGCTGACCCCTTCAAACGACTCAGCATTTCCTTTGGTCACTACACGATGAAGCCCGACGCAAAACGCCTGATCGAAATCTACGGGGCCTAGATCTCTGCCATCCAGGCATTTCCGACGTTGAAGGTCTGCGTCCCACCTTCATCATCAACACCCTCTTCCCGTCTGCCCAAGAACAACGGTATCGGAAACACCTTTTGTCTTGAGGGCGATCAACCCTGGATCTGTGAGTTGCTCTGCTTTCCCATCTTCTGTGCCCTCTGGCTGACATGTCGAATCAGTCTGGCAACTCAACACCTCCTGGGCTCGCGCAGAGGACGATCTCCGCACGACGGCTTGGACGCAGGGTTTCCTGGAGCGCCACCACGCCATCAACAAGGCCTAGGGTATTGCCAGTGAATTCATCTACATGGGCGACGCGGCCGAGTTCCAGAAGCCCTTCCCCCAGTTCGGCGCGAAGAATTACAAGAGGATGAGGGAGATTCGCAACCAGTATGATTCTGAGCTGGCTTTTACCAAGCTCAACTGGGGCGGCTTCAAGCTGGAAACTAGTTTTCGAGGGCTAAAGGTGCAATTAAGGAATGCCTCAAGACTGCCTGCCTCCCCACTGGAGGGTTCGCTGTGCCATCAGTCAGCTCTAGAATGTCTGTCTCAATGTGTACAATAAATTAGAGACTTGGATTTTCAGAACCTATCGTTCTCCATTTGTATTCAGTTTGTTGCCTGTATCAACTTTGGTGTTGTCATCCAAACACGATTAGGAAAGTACAGCCTTCAGCAGCATTGCCTGGGGCTTGTCTGTTCAGACTAGCTCTACCATAGTAATATACATGTATTGTTGATGCAAAGAGCCGTTAAAGTCGTTCATCAAGCATTCTCCAACCAGACATGCTCGCAAGATTGATGACCGTAGCCCATTCCAGTCCTCGAAACCATCCGTACCTTTAAGCGGCCGCACTGCAATCGGCACCCTTGCTCCTCGAAGGGAAACAAGTAAATCACCTAACCTTACTTTCGAAGGTAGTACGACGTTGCGTTCCTCACCTTCGTCATTGCATAAGTAAATCCCAAACACCTTTCCATCAAAAGCTGAGCTGCTATCCTCCACGAAGCTGCTTGCTTCCCATCCTGTGCTCGACCAGGCTATCGTTCTTTTTTCCCCTCTTGAAGAGATGGTCCATAATACTGTGCGAAACAAAGTCCGTTTTCAGCCGGTCATATGCTTATTGCACGGATTTCCGTCGTCGAGGGTTTCTGTCGTTGATCTTCTGCCTCGCCCAGTTCGGCGCCGACTCGGGAACCTCCTGGTCTAATTTTCTTCTTCTCAGAGCACATCTCTCCATGCCGTGATGATTTCTGCGCGCATTTGCCTCTCGTCTTGACTTGTCTTATCCCTGATTACTGGGAAGAGGCCTCCTGCACAGGTCGAAGCACAAGTGGAGGTCCAAGGTGGACACCTTTTCCAATCCTAGCCCCAAGTACAGCAAGTCGCGAATCGTCGAGTTACACCTCACACTGGAACTCACTAATCTTCCTCGCTCCACTCCCTCACTTTAATCTCCAACAGGTAGCGTATTCAGGAACGTCGGCCCAAAGAATCTCAGGAGGGATGGCTGAAGGTAACTGCCGTATTCACCACTGGAATCCGTTTGCAAATGGTAGTCATCTCCCACAGCGCCCTGGTCTTCCTCAAAGAGGCCACAACGTATTTTGGTCTCGCAGCTGCCGTCCCAATGAGGTATCCAAGATGGAAGTCGCTCGCTTGAAGTCGACGAGGCGCACGGAGATGCCTACGCCGCATGGTTGACGTGAGTTAGCAAATAGAGGGAGCAGCAGGTTTCCATGACGTTCCTGGCGAAATCAACGTAAACTTGCCTGGGTGACTTATGATAGTCCACGGTAACCTCCAAGCCGTTTGGGCCTACATCTGAGGCGATTCCCAGAACAGTCAAGATCTTATCTCGCGGGTCGGTTGCTTTGAGGGTTCGAGCTCTTGCAAGCACCTCAACGAGGCTTGGCCCCATATCTGTCGTGATGTCTGGAATGGAGAAATAAAACCTTGCAAAAGTCATCCCAAGGGATCCTCCTCCGGCCGCTTTGAATCGAGACGAATTCTGAAACGATAACCTCTTGAAGCACCCATACCGTATGCGCGCGTGAACCAAGGCCGAGGGAGGATGTCGATTTCAACGTCGTACATCTCCCCTCTGAAATCCAGTAAACTGTTCTCCAACAAGGAAGAAATCTCGTAGTCTTTGTTGCCAAACTCGTCGGCCACCCATTTGCTGTGGCGTTGTAGGAAATTCCAAGCGGCTATGCTCGTATTTCCGTTATCGTCATCGCCGAGATAGACGTTCGTCTCAGCGGAGGCGGCGTAGATATCGCGCATCTGCTGCACCTGGTGTCCACGATACTGTTCTGGTCGATACAAATGGCGTCGACCCATAACTTTTCAGACTTGTGTAAGTATCGCAGATGTCGAAGCGCACTGGCAAGATTCCTCCCTATCGATAGGTGGTGCCCATCTACGACCGCCGATTCCGCATCTTTCTCGCTTCCCCACACGTATGAAAGCGTCGTGTAAGGATTCCTCCCCCGGAAAGATGTGAAAAGAGCGTCACTTTTAGGGAGCAACGTATTTCGGCTGACATATGGGTCGCCGGAGAGAGGATCAACACTCGAACGGAATCAGCATGTCGGAGCGGTGTCGATGTGTAGGGGCTCGGATTGGAACCGATGGATGACCCTGCGGAGGGACTAGAATAGCTGTTTCCCATGTCCAGCCACGACTTTGTCAGATGGTTTCTTGTCATTGATGCTCCTGACAGTACCTAGAGCGGGAAAATAGGACGTGTAGGGTGTCATTTCTGATAGGGTTCCTATGGTTGGTCCATCGATAAGGCATATGGGAACCCATGCATGGTGTGTGGCGCCGCTTCTCTGACGGTCTGCTTGGTGAGCGGTCACGAGCTTTGCTGTGATGATACGGATACATGAGCTTGCCCCATGATGTGCCTTGGCTTAGGAATCCGACATGGCCATCTTGATGCCCTTCTCGACGAATTGACATTATCTCATGGGCACATTAGTATACAGCTCTCAACCGCCAATGGATCGAAAGTCTTTGATGATCGCTAGGCACCGGTCCCTGAAGTTGAACAACTCAGGCTCACGACGCACTTCGCCCAGCACTCAGCCCAAGTCCGAGTTCAACTGCCACATGAGCTGGGCGATGGTCCGACTCGTTTCGGCTAAGATCGTCAACTTCCCATCCCTAGGGAACTTTGGTGTCTCTGTTGGGTGGCACAGTCTCACATCCATGTCCAATGGGGCTGTGACGGCAAGCGGCACAGCTCCAATCGACCAACATTGCGCCCCAACCCGTCAGCCAAATTAGGCTCAATCATCACCGCCAGCCCGTTTGTATGGCGAATCTTTCATGGGGACGATGTCATTCCCAGAAATGTGAGAGTCGCCAAGATGATGTGCGCGGGGTCCAGTTTCCACCGCAGCGACTCAGGGCGATAATCGTGTTGTCGGCTTAGGTCGAAGATAAATCCCAAGGAATCCCCTCTTTTGTCCTTCGGTTTCTTTTACCAAACTGCATTAATCCACTAAAGCTCCGTTGTCAAATTTTCCACACTTGAAGCAACACCGCTTCCGCGAACAAACATGCCCTCCATACCACAAAGCAACTCCGCGGACGACTCGATTTTCAAGCTCCGCATTGGTGGCCGAGATCTCGGGTCACTCACGGCTGCAGACGATTCCATCTTCAAGTTGCCCATCGGCGGCCGGGATACCCATTTGCCAATTGCCACCGACGACTCAATCTTTCATCTACTCGTTGGCCGCCAAGACCAACCAAACTCTGAGAAAGTCGCCCGAAACCACCCATCTTCCGTCAATGGGCAGTCCAGCTCGGGCAGTACTTTCTCAGAGGAGTACGAAAGCACTAGAAATACGGCCAAGGCCATTGGTGGAGGCATCATCGCCGTCATCGTCGTCGTCGTAGTCCTCGTCATCGGTTCCATGATTGCGGCTTGCTGCATATACAGCAAGCGCAAGGACAGGAAACGCCAGCACGATCTTGAGATGAAGAAGTACGGATACATGGGCGACAACCGAGCAAGCACCGCCTCTGCGAATACAAGCACGAATCACACCGCGCAAGGTTATGGTCAGGGAACGTATCCCACCCATGGCTATGAGTATAGTAACGACACCGGCTACGGTTACAGCCGAGGATATGACCAAACAATCACCACTCCTACATCAGCCATGCATAGTACGGACAGGGACGCAAATCCGCCGGCCTAAACACCAGCACGGGATGATACGTCAACACAGGCGAAAGGCACTCAGTCGGCCGGAGTTGGGCACGCTCTCTAGGAAGCTTAAATCATAAGAGGGAGAGTCGCGGTGTATTTGAACTAATGGAAGAAACAATTCATGTCTCTGGGGTGGAAGGTTTAATGATACAGGATCTCTGAAATACACATCAGCACCACCATTCACATCCCATCTCCTGTCACTGTCTAGGTTACTGGAAAATACCTCTAGACAAGACGGCTAAAACATGAGAATCAAGCATTCCAAGGCTGAATTACATTGTTCATCAACTTGTCGCTGTAGTCGTTTGCAGAGTTTTAGCGGCAACTGAGATTGCATTTGCTATCGCGAAATACCTAACCGACTTTTCAATCTGCCTTTTGATTTTCCATGATTTTCCGTCACGACGACTACTTCACTACTCGGAAGCAGCCACCAGCGACTCAACTTTTTGGTTGCGACCTCGAAACCGAGTCCGCCAAACTAGACACTAAACAGTAGCAGATGGAAAAACACGGAACAGAGCACATCTGACGTCTCTCAAGTTGCCCAGAACTTCCCCGCCGGGCCTTGTGAAGTGAGTGATCGGTCACTTAACTCGCAACAAGCAGCCATTTACTTGGCGACACCGATGCAGGAGAAGTTCTTCTTGAAGGAGTCAGCCTCCAGGGCGAAGAGACCGCCGTGGTCGAGGAGCGTGGCGGGGTTCCAGATCTCGGGCTCGACGCGGCCGAGAAGGCCGGTGTAGCTGGTCAGACCCTGGGGCTCGGTGACACCCCACGGGTTGCGCAGGACAATATACTGCTTGTCGCCGAGAACGCAGTATCCGAGAACGGAGTAGGCGTGGTTGGCGACGATGTTGGCGCCGTGGTACTCGCGGCCGGTGGCGTAGGTGTAGGCCGTCATGGGGTTGATGGTCTTGTTGTTGACGCTGTTGGAGCGGACGAGGCCGAGCAGGGTCTGGGCCGAGTGGTTCTCGCACATGTAGTAGTGGGGGGTGCGGCCGTTGATCTGGGCCATGGCCTTGACGGGGTCACCGCAGTGCGTCTGGGTGATGTCGGGCTGCTCAGAGTTGGATCCGGTGATCCACTTGGCAAAGGCCTTCTCGTACAGCGAGGGCCAGATGTCGGCGCCGTCGCTGGAGCGGCAGTAGAGGGGCTCGTTGTCCGAGTTGTTGATGGGGATCTCGTAGTTGACGTCGACGGTCTCGGTGCGGTTGTTCTGCCTGCCGCCCTTGTCGTGGAACTTGACGGACAGGAAGCGCTTCTTGTCGTTGCCGTGGTTGTGGACGCGGGTGGCGCGGTTGATGGCGCAGGGGTCGGCCCAGAAGACGGAGAAGAGGGCGGAGACGAACCACGAGTTGCTGGAGCAGCCCTGGGTAGGGTCGTCAAAGTTGCGGACGGTGTCGCGGCGGTCGCCGATGCGGAACATGGTGATGTCCGAGATGAGGCGCTTGTTGACCTGCTGGAAGAAGTAGTCGTACATGTCGCGCCACGCGGCGTTGGGGGGCTGCCACTTGCCCTTCTGCATCCTGAAGGGGGTGACGAGCTCGTTGATGGACATGGTCACCTCGCGGTTGGAGACCGTCTTGCCGAGCTCGTGGGCGTGGAGGACGAGGCGGAGCTTGCCGTTCTGCATGCGGGCGACCTTGACCTTGGCCTCCTTGAGATCCTTGAGGCCGACCTTCTCGAGGTCGTCGAGGCGGCGGACGCCGGAGAAGTCGGGCGTCTGGAGATCACGCTCGTTGAGGATCTTCATGTCCTTCTCGTCGTACATCTCGGCCTTGCGCTCCTTCTCGTTGAGCTTCATGCCGGCGAAGAGGACGGAGCGGTGGCGCATGTCAAAGAGCTCGTCGTAGTCGGTCTGGAGCACGTTCTGGAGGATGCCGGCGGCCGCCATGGAGTGGCGGTCCATCTTGCGGCCGATGAGAGCCTCGGCGAGAGCGTACGGGTTGACGGCACCGACGCAAGGGTTCTTGGGAGGAGAGTCGGGGCGGGGCTCCTTGCCGAAGTCCTGCTCCTTGTTTCTCACGTCGACGAGATCCTCGTACTCGTCAATGTTGCTCTGCGAGGACGAACCATTCTCGACCTTGTGGCCGAGGATGGCCTCGACGAGGGCGAGGACGTTGCTGTCTCTCTCGGTGTTGCGAATATCACCCATTTTGAAGTTAAAAGTTAAGTAAAGTATGTTGTAATACGGTAATAGGATGTTGTAATTGATGCTGTGCTGGTGTATTGAAGACTGGAGCTGAATCCTGCTGAGCAAAGTGCTTGTCGATGGGGAGATTTCGTCGAGACTTTATACATTTCTTTTCACTAGCCTGCCAATACAGTTTGCTACTAATATCTCTAAGCTTCCGCCTTGCAAGGTGAATCGTGACTGAGTATCTCCCAACTCAAACAAGCTTGCAAATGTTGTGCATGGTCGCCAACGATGCCAAGGTTCTCACTCTCTGGGGCAGAGGAAGCCAAGAGGTTGCCGGAACAGAGCCGAGCCAATGCAGTTTCGGACCCGTCGTTGTACCAGAGACGTCCGTGAAGGAACATCGTCACTGGATGAGGTCTCGTCCGTGTCTGCGAACCACTGGTCTGAGTGTTTGGTCTGGATCGAGGTATCGCCAACGCGGCACCCAAGCTGCAGACGTACCTTCACATGCGAAGTGGTGCGTGGCCGGCGTCTTCGTCGTCAGTCGTCCTCAAGCACCGCGGAAACCTCCGCCAAACGCCGAGGCAGAGACTTGACGCTAGATGGAGTCAAAGGCTTACGACAATCCGTACCTAATTTCGTGCATCCGTGAGGGTGTGCGTCTGCTTCTGCGTTTTCTCGGCACGCCTGGAATGCAGCAGGACTGCTAGAGCCCTACGACGTAGCCAAGACGTAGGTTTCGATGAAACCTCTTGGGTGGAGAGACAGTCTTGCAGCTCGCAGATGAGCGGGGGGGCCTTCTCAGATGTTGAGGGTACATCTCGGGAAGATGCTTGGATACGTTTGTTTCCCCGCGTCAGACAACCGCAGAGCACGATGTGGACGCCATCATGAGGCTGAGAATCAGTCCCAACAAACTCAGCTCTGCATGTCGAAAGGCTGATACTTGACGCAGGGATCTCTCGGCCACGACAACATTGGCAGAAAAAGTATGGGGAAGCTGGTCCGGTTTGAGGTGACAACCGAGCTAGCCTCAAACCGTCAGCCCGTGTCACATCCATGACATTGGAGTTGCGTGACGCCGCCGGTACCGACGACGAGCAGACTTCACGCCCACGTGGCTGCGCGGGCCTTTCGTGGCGTCTAGCTCTGGCCCACGTCCCCCCCGTCAATGTTGCAAATACTGCGAAGTGGAGTGTGGACGCGGAAAACCGTTTGTTGGAGTTTGACGTTACGAGACCTCCTCAGTGGCTGCCTTGAACCTCCAAACTGTTTGGGTTTTTCGTATTGTTGCAGATTGAACAGTAGCAGATGCAGCCGGGATTCTCGCGTCTGCATTCTCGGGCTTATAAGGTTTGTTTGTTTATAAAATCGGAATGGCCGGACAGCCGATAGTAAGCGTCAACCGCATACCATGAGCTCTGATTGCTCGACTACACACACAACAAAGTTTTCTAGGTTGCGGGGTGCTGTGAATGGCGCGGGGTGGGTGGAGTCAAAGATGCTGAAGCCATGAGTATGCGGGCGTGGGTGCTTGGCGGGAGGCTTGAAGATGTGCCGCTTGAAGCCAGCCAGACATGTGGGTTTTCCCTCTACGGCTCCGATTCTGGCAACCGATGATGACGGTGGCAGCGGCCTGCCCCGCACTTATTCCACAATGGGCAGTCAAACCGTACCCTTCTTTTTCCCGATTCTCGTGGCTCCTCCAGTACCATCATATCTAGAGCTCAGGGTGGCCTCGGCAGAGCTCCAGTAGAGCTCCAGGGGAGCTTGTATAAGCTGCATGGGAGCTTGTGTGAGCTGCATGGGAGCTTAACTGGTCCCCAGGGGTCGGCAAGCACAAGCTGCCATGAGGTCCCCCGACATGCAGGTGGACGTGGCTGATCTAACAAAAGCCATGCATTGGTGGCCGTGCTGTGCGATTGACACGATGTGTGTGACACGGTCTGGCTCGAAGTCCAAGCCAAAGAGGTCCTACCCCGCTGCTGAAAAGACCGGACGGTGTCTCAAGAGGTTGTCGGCCCGGGCGGGGCGAGCGGCCCGAGCCCGATGAACCGAACCTCACCCGGCCGTGCCGCAAGTGGGGTCCTAGGGTGGGGTCAATGCCGTCCAACCGGCCGACCGGAGCCATCCGAGAGCCAGGCGTGCAGGCTCGTAGTCTCAAAGCCATGTTTACTCATCCGCGTGGAGGGGGAAAAAAGTAATTGTGCCGCCTTGTTTTGCTGCAGCTTGCATTCCCCAGGCTGAAACAGCGTCCAAGCTGCACATCTGCTTGGCTTCGGGCTTCAACCTCTTCCAGCCTTGAAGTATGGTGCTGCCATATGGACTTGTTTTGCGAGGTTGAGGCCGTTGCAAGACTGAGTTGTGACTCTGCATTCTTCCGGGGTCTCGCTTTGTGTCACGGTTTTGGGTGTGCAAAAGTGTCTGGCGGCCAATCGACGAGGATACTTGGTCTGAGGGGTCGACGAATCAGACGGGTAAACGATTGCAACATCGCAGTTTCTCTCACCAACTAACTTACGGCAGTGGTAATTCACGACATTCGATTATACATGGATACAGTTTAAGGGATGGAAAAGGCACTGGTAGGAACTATCAACCGCAGTCTAAGCCGTTCTTCCATAGGTATCTCGCGAAACTGCTTCGAGGTCCGAGTCGGACGATGCTTCTAACAACAAAGTCGGCATTTAGCGCTTCGAAGCAGTCATAATTAGAAAAGGCAAGCAGGGTCTCCGTTCGTTTCACAACTTCCTTACAGCCGTCCCGTTTACCTTCCCATACTTGAGCCCTACACATCGCGAGTGACACGAAGATAATCAAGGAGGGGTAGATGAGTCGCAAACTCGGATTTTCTGCCCGCATGAGACCTCCTTGTCTGGTCGAAGCCTTTGTATGAAATCTTGTTTCTTGTGCAGCAAGATCGATACTTGGATGATGACATTTCTTGTTTGAATGCTACGATGTACCCTGCGGGGTCACTGTCCACGAGATGTTGCACCCAAGCAGCAAGTAATCTTGTCGTGAATCAGTGACCTAGTCGATTGGGACTGTACACACGTTTAGGCCAAACACATCACCAAAGTATCGACGACCCGCTGGAGGCTAGGGAATTACTTTCGCCGACGTCTTCATGCCAAAACACAACCAGTTTCGCCGCAAGCCTGTTCAACCCATTTCTCTGGTTGTCGTATGTGTGTACTACTGTAGAATGAGGGGAAACACGTCTTCCTCGTGTTGGATGTTCGCGGAGGATGGTACAGAGCTCTATAGTTGTCTTTGGAGTAGAAACTGTCACATACGACCATACCTATGTGAAAACTCGGGATCCCGTCCGCTCTCCCATGGATAAGCTCTTAAGGGCCGGATTAGTAGTTGGGTCGGTGACGACCAGCGAATACCTGGTGTTGTATGTTCTTTTCGTTTGTGTTTTTGTTTTTCCCACCCTGAGCTGGACTCTGGACTCCGCCTTGAGTGAGGTTGACATCAAAGGCTGCCGCTAAAACCTACTCCTAGTAACATTGAAGTTGATGAATCAAGATCCATCAAATCAGTCAACGAAGCATACTATATTAACTGGGAACGTCTACCTTCTTGGTTTGTTCCTCGCCAATTTCATACTTCGCCATGGACTCCTATATGAAGGTAAAACACTTCGCTCCCGCGTAGCGGCATTCCTAGACCCGGAGTCGATGGCGTGGCGGGCTGGTCAAGGTGGATAACGGACACGCTATCATCACGAAGGTGCTAGAGCTAACAGTCAACTAGGCATTTTCCTTTTGAACTGCTTTCAGTAAAGATGCGATATGAGAGATGTTCTGATTCTATCAGTAATCAGTCAAGTGCAAGGGTTGTTGCTCCCTGACGCTCGACTTGATCCGATGGATATTGGGACTGACTCCTGGAATCTGTTGGTCGCGCTCCATAGCCCTTGACCAGCCGAAGAGGGAATACATCTCCGACAACAATGGATAGCTACAGGGCTATAGAGAAGGCCTCGACTTCAATAGTGTGAAGACCGAACATCTTCATCACCTGAGAGGCGCATGGTTCCTGCATGGCCAAGAATGGATAGAGAGACAATCCATGGTAACGGCATGCAAACAAGTTGTTGACAAAAAGAGTGATACACACAAAACCCAAAAGTCACCATGTACCCATATACTTCCCATAGAAATACTCACCAAGTTTACGTTGACATATTTCACTTATATACAGACTAATTATGAAACTTTTTACTCCAGCGTCCACACTATTAATCAAGGATATTGTAATTTTAAGATAAAATCTAAAATAATAAGAGACTATATAGGTGATTAGTGGTAAAGTAGAGTAATACTGGTGATTTGTATCACTTTTTCTCTCAACAACTTGGCAGAGTCACCAACAAGTCTAAACCAGGTGCCAGACGCCGCACCCGCTTGATAGGACGGTCCCAATTGGACCGAGTCAGCGTCCGGAGAGTGGGGGCCAGACCAGTGTGCATGGTGCGGATGCGGGGCCGACCGCACCGGTGATATTCCCGGTTGCGACCTTTTAGCACCAACACAGAGCAACATGACAAGTGGATCGTCAAATCTCAGCGTAGGCACGGATTGATTTGACGTTGATTCGTGGGACTTTGGTTCCGGTAAAGTATTCGTAAGTAACAAAAAATCACATGGCTATTCGTTCTCCTTGCCAACTGGAAGCGGGACATTCTCCCCTGCATCTCCTGAATTCTGCATGCAGGCGGCAAGTGAACCGGAGCAATAAGAACAGTTGACTGCCGAGACGGAGCAGCTTTAGGCTTACTATGTTCGAGCCGTTGCCGTTTGATTGCAGGACCATCCGCGTTCGTGAACCCTGCAAGGCTTCGACGATGGGCAAGAAAAGTTCCTGGAGCAGAAGATTGAGCCCGACTAATGCCTGGCCTGGTCGAGGGCGAACCACAATTACATGGCCAGCTTAGCAACGGGTTCCTGAGCGGCGCTGTACGTCTTTGTTCACATTTCGCTATATGCGCTTCTGATTCCACCTTTGAGGCCGTGGAAAGGTTGAGTGACTCGAGTCGAACACCTCCTCTTTACCGTTCACCATTACCGTCGAAGAGGATGTTGCTGGACCTTAGACCTGTGGCTCTACTGCTGTCTGTGGCTCTGGCTTCACCATCCGAGGTATCGCCTCGAGCTACCAGCGGGGGTTGCGAGTCCTACGCAGTCCAGGTCGGCGATTCCTGCGCCTTGCCGAGCAACTCGCAAGGTATCCCGACCATGGTCACAACTGCAGCGTGAGTTCAACTGGTATCAAAATGACCGTCGGCGGACAGTGTTTTGCTAAACATTTCGCCGGGTTCAAGTCCGATTCCAGCCCCGACGCCAGACAAGACGAATGATAACTGCGGAGAGTATCATCTTGTAGAGCCAGGTGAAGACTGCTCCGTGTTTACCACCAAGTTCAGCATCGCTTTGAAAGACTTGTGCGTTTGTCCTTTTCCGTCTCTTCTCTCTCCAACTCTCCCTTCAGGCAATGGACAATGTCTAACACGAAACTTGGATACGCGTAGCCTGTTTCTCAACCCTCAGGTCTGGGAAAACTGCACAAACGTCTGGGCAGATTATTACTACTGCGTCAGACCTGTCGGCTCCATCTCGACGTACCCTGGATACCTCCCGCCGACGACAACTAAAGAGTTCATCCAGACGCCGACCACGGACTTGCCGTTCGTCGAAGATCCCTTTGCCAATTACACCTTCACAGAGCCGGTGATTGAGGTTGCCAACGGAACGAGGCTCGACTGTTACGAGTAAGACTATTATCAAGAATGATTCATCCAAGCTGCTGATGCGTACGATAGTTACTTTTGGATGGAGAATGTTACAGACACGGTCGTTGCCGACTGTTGGGCACTGATCATGGTTTATGGCTTATATCAGGAGGTGAGTACAGCGACAGACAGAAATACATGTTCGCTCACATATTGCCTACAGGACTTCATTCTATGGAACCCGTCTCTTCGTGAGAAGCCAGACGAATTGCCAAAGTCATATGGATACCCATGTACTATATCGGCAAGTAGCTCTTACTGCGTTGCCTTGGCATCCCCTACGCCAGGTGAGTCTATGCAGGAGAGAGAGAGAGGACAAGACGATTCTTTTCAGCCCGACGAACAAAACTTCGCTCACAACCTGCAGCTCCAACATCCACCCCCACGCCTCCCAGTCCCCGCGCAGCCGGCGAGATGGCCAACTGTACGAGCTGGTACGCGCAGGAAGCTGGCTACTCGTGCGAGGTGGCTCTCGACAGGACCGGCCTGACCATGGATCAATTCTTCGCTTTCAATCCGTCCGTCAAGAGTGACTGCTCGGGCATGGTCATCGAGACATACTACTGCATCTCGACCGAGGCCGACGGGTCCGCCCCGGGCGCTCATGATGACCCGGACGATGAGCCCTCGCCGTCGACCACCACCACCACCGCCGGAACCAGCTCTCCGACAGGCGTTGTCACCCCGACGCCCGTGCAATCGGGCATGGTCTCCAACTGCAACGACTTCTACAAGGTAGTCGGCGGCGACGGATGCTGGGCCATTGCGGACGCGCAAGGTATCGCCCTCGATAACTTCTACTCGTGGAACCCGGCCGTCAAGACAGACTGTTCAGGACTCGAGGCAAATGTTTATGTGTGTATTGGTGTGGCGTAAATGTCAGGCAAGACATCCATCAGCCAGTTCGTTGACCGGGGCTACCATCCCTATGAGCCACGAGAAGTTGTACGAAACTACTGCGACCAGAGCCAATGGGGATCTACAGATGCTAGCTGGTATTTCTTTAATATATGTATCAATCTTCGTCAGAGCTTTTGCGGTTTGCGGAAAATTAATACCACTTCACTCTTTTTGGAATTCCCGTTGGGAAAAAGTCTGTCGTTTGGGTCAGCCAGAAAGTCCAGCAATGGATTCCCGACGGCGACGAAATGCGCTTGATGGTGTACTAAAAACAATGGTTTCCAAGAAGGCCTCGAATCGCATGCGTGTCTCAATGATTGTTTTGTTGGGTCGCGGCCGCTGACGGACATGCTGCTGATACGAACCCGTCCAGTCCCTACATTACCCCCGCCCTCCAATTCCGAACTATTCCCAAACGAATAAGCTCATCCTCCGACTCGAAGGGCCGTTCAAATCTAGGGTCAAACGCGTCCTTCTCCTTCCCAAAACCATACCTCAAGATCGGAGACGGAGGACTACTATCACCTGGCCTCACCATCATTCTTTCCAGTGAAGGAGGAGCGTACGGGTTCTCGCCGTCGTTGTATAGAAACTCTTGCAACTCGTCTTCGAGCCAGACGGCGCGCCCTGCCAACATGACATATGGGTGGTCTCGCACGAGCAGACGAGGTCTGACTGTTCGATTCTGCCAGCCCAAGTCGTCACGGATACCAAAGAGCAGCTCTCTATAGTTGCCGTTGTTGTTCATGAACCAAAGAAAGCTGAGTTCCACCGATTGCAGGGTTTGCGGCAGCGCCGAGAGAAAGTCGAGCAAGTCCTGCTGCTTGACGAGAAAGCGCGATAGCCCGAAGTGCGCCAGGTTTTTCCACGCCTCGACGGGGAAAATGGATCGCAACGGGATGAAGTGATCCAACACCCAATGTGAGGGAAACGGCGTGTTTTCGGTGCTACTTTCTTCGTCGGTCTCCAACGAAAAGTGTCGCAAATCAGCCTCCAGAGCCTGCCTCAGACGCCCGCTGCGAAAAGCAAGGTAGTTATCGTCTTCCAGCTGGGTGGCCATGAGATTGAGGATGAGTGTCGTAAACCCTGGCTTCTTGATTACAGAAACTAGTTCATCATACTCGACACACGGCTCCCTTGCGTAAAAGATGCAACACGTAAGCCCAGACCAGACCTGGTTGCCGTCGAAGACCAGCTCTGGGATCTTCGTGCTCCCCTGCCGAGCGAGAAATTTTATAACATGGAGGAAACCACGCCATTTATTCTTGGATTCCTCACGATCCCAGGGCTCGGTGGGGCTTCTGTCATCCATGTGACCGGCTGGCCAGCCACGAGGAAGTGGGCAGTTGAAGCCGTATGGAAGAGCGCGAATAGCGGGGGTCGGGTATAGTGGCTTGAAAAGAATACCATGCGCAGCAGGAGTAAGGGTAATCCTCTTCAGGTTGGGTGGGGAATCTGTCCTTCTCGAAAGCCCATTCGAAAGCGGCTATATCGGCTGATGTAGAAAGCACTTGGTCCTGTTGTGCAAGGAGGACTTGATAGTGAGCGTAGGCTACGTCGAGAGGCATTCGGGCTTGAAGCTGTTTTGAAGTCTCGAGATGCTGAGGTAAGGTCTTGACATCTCCGAATTCTCTATCCTCCAAGTACTCAATGTTGTCTTTGCAGTGCTTGAAATACCAGAATGGAACGCCACGTGGTGGCCTCTCATCTTCATCAACGTCTTCGTAGTCGTACTCGTCCTGGAATCTTGGGTATGGAGGCGGCGGCTTTTCGTAGCGGGCATCGTCCCAGATTATCTCGCGGACGTCGTGGCGGAAGGTGTCGTGTTCCGCGACGGCGCGGAACACGTGCACATTCAGAGGACTGGCGGATATGAAAACGCGCTTGAAGCGAGGACGAGCGAGGACAGCAACCTTTTTGCAGGCTAATCGTAGGGCTTTGAGGTCGCAGTTGTCAAGGTGAGATAAGACGAGGGCGGATATCTCGAAGGGTGAGTCGGCGATGAAGTCGATGACAGATGCAGACCCCATGGAGGGTAGCGTGGGTAAAGAGACGGCCATGAAAAGGGCCTGGAAAGATGGAGAGACGAGATGCTGTACTATGTACGAAACGAAGAGCGGTGGTGTTGCCTACTTTTGGTTCCCGGGGATGTTTACTGTCAAGTACCTCAGCTTGATCATCAATCAATCCACTCAATGCTGTGGTACACTGCAGTACTTGTTGGTCGTGACTCCACATGGATCAATCATCAGGGAGACAGTTCCGGATCCCAGGCCGTGCAGGCCGTGATTGAATTGCGGTGACATTGGCCCTGCTAGTGCCTAAGGGTCAGTTGGGGTTCAGCACTAACAATATCTCATCAGTCGCTCGATGGAGAAGATCATGGGCCAGTGGGGACTGGGGAGGTCCCGGATATTGTCAGATTGAGAGAGACGTACCTCTGGTATGTACCTCACGGAATCTTGTTTATATGCTCCTAAGAGGTATATAGTATATCTGTAGTCTTGTGCGCTATTTTTTAGTCCTGAGAATAGAATATGATTAATTTGATAATTAAGAGTTTTATATACTATATTAGCTATTTTATAACTATTTGAAATCTCTTGAGAATTTAAGAAGTAATATTTATTTCTGCTGGAAAGATTATTCTGAGTAGCTTTAAGGACTGGGTCCTCCAGATTAATTAAATTAAATCTTTATACTATTTCTATAGCTTTTAGGATCTTATAAATTTTAAGATTTATAATAAAGTAGTTTTAGGTATTTTAAATACTAAATATAAATAACTTACTATTAAATTAGTAATTCTAGAGATTTTTAATTACCTATTAAGGTCTAGATATTTTATATATATTCTAGGTTTATTTTAAACTGTAATTCCTAAGGAGGAAGATAATATAATAGTTCTAGATATAGGAAGTAATATTCTGTAGGCTATAGCTTTTAAGTATTTTTTAGCTAAAAATGCAGTTTTATATAAAAAAAGATATTCTAAATATATTTTTTAGGTAAAGATATATTATAAGAGAATAAAAAGAATATAGATAGTATAAGAGTATGTTAGAGATAGTATCTCTCCTAATTTTTTAAAGTATTTTTATAATATTATAAGAGGTTTTAATATTTAGCTATTTAAATTTGAAAGTTATATAAATTATAGTGAGATTAAAAGATAGGTAGAAGTAATTATAGAATATAAAGTAATTCTTATTAAGTTTATAAGAAAGAAGTTAGATTTAAGGAGTAATATAGAGGTATAGGTTACTTACTGGGAGAAAGTAATTTATAAGTATTTTAATATAAGAATACTAAATTCTTATAAGTTTTGAATTTAGTTTCTAGAATATATTAAAGAATTTAGAAGTAACTATATTAAATTATAAGTTTTTTTATATTTAATTTTAGTTTCCCTTAGGATTTATAATAATATTCTAATAGTAGCTGAGGTTATAAGCTATATTTAGCTCTTTCTTTTAGAATTAGAGGTTAGTTTCACTTAAAGTAGATTTATAAGAAGGGTTTTTAGTTCTATAGATATTCCTAATAATAATAAAGAAGCTTAAGAAAGTTTCCTTACTATATTAAGAGATTGAGGTAGAGGTTAAGTTTAATAAGGTAGAGAAGCTTCTAATTAATATATAGGTAAATATTATAAATAAGAATCTAATAATAATAAGGATTATAAGTTAAAGGGAAGTTTTAGCTGTAAGATATACTAACTATAATACTCTCTTTTGAGATATTTTTATATTAATAAGTAACTTAAATATCTTATCTAGAAGTTTAGTTTAAATATCTAGAAAGTTATAGATAGAAGGATAAAGTCTGATAAAGAATTTATAAAATATATAAGGAAAGTTACAGACTTAATTTTAAGGTTCTAACTATAAAGATATTCTTATAGAAAGACTATTATAATCTTAATAATCTTAAATAAATTCTATATTCTTATAAGATTTGTGATTCTAGATTTAGAATTAATAATATATATTTTTAATAATATTAAATAATTTTAAATATTCTTAGAAGCTATAATAGGTAACTACCTCTAAGTTAATATTTAGAAGATTATTATAGAAGATTATAGTAATATAGAAATAATAATATTAAATTCTTAAGGTTTTATAAAGTTATATTTATTTAATATTATACTATATTCTAATTTCGTAAGTAATTTAATATTATTTAGAAAGTTTTATAAGTGTAGGTTATAGTAGGATTAGAGTTTAGGTAATAACTATATTTAAAAGGTAGATAAAAGTTACTTCTGCTTTCTTGAGATTATAAATAAGTAATATATATTAGAATATAACTTTCTTGAAGAAGTATCTTTCTAGGTATCTATAGAGTAAGTATTACTACTTAAGGATTAATCTCCTGAGTTTTATAAGTTATATAAGTATATTATATTTTTATAAAGATAGCTAATAGCTAGGTTTTAGGAACTTTAGTATTTAAGGTTAGAATATTTAGAATTTAAGGTAATAAACTATTTATTAATTATTATAAGAGACGTTAGAATAAATAGGGATTTATAAGTAGTCTATATAGTAAATTATAATATATATGTAAAAAGTAAGATATATTAAATAGTATAAAAGGTTTAGAAGGAAGTAATATAGTATACTAACTTAGGGGAGAGGATTATAATAGATTTTTATGATTTTTAAGAAGATTATAAAGATTATATATTTATTATAATTTTTATAGATTAAGTAATAAATTTAGTATGGAATTTCTATTTTTATATAAGGAAGATAGGGAAATTTCTAAATAAAATTAGAGAGTTTCTTAATTTTCTGAAAATTATATATAAGATATTAGTTAAGAAGATTAAGGTAGATAATAAGATCTAGAAGTATAAAGTAATCTAGATAGAGATTTAAGAGAGAAATATTAGGTTTAAACTCTATATGTTAAATATTTAAGCTTAAAATAGTAGGATAGAGAGAGTAGTAATAATAATTAAAAAGTATATAAAGTTTATAGTAATTAGGATATCTTTTTTTTCTATCTTATAGTTTAAAATCCTAAAAACTATTATATATATTTATAATTATATATTCTTAGCTTCTTAAAATTAGAAGATACTATATAAGTAATTTTATTATTATTTCTAGAAAGATAAAAATATATATATAGTAATTTTAGACCTCTCTTACTTAAGGATATATAGATACTAAATATATATAATAACTTAAGAGGCTTAGCTTAAATAATATTACTACTAGAAGCTTATATTAAGAATATTTTTAGGATTTCTAGTTAGTTATATTTTAAGTAACTCCTTTAAGATTTAGAATTCTCTTTAGAAGGAAGTTTTTATAATAAGAAATATAATTTTTAATAAGAAAGAATTCTTTAATAGTAACCTAAAAAATTTTATATTAGAAATCTTTTAGATAAATTTTAAAGAGATCTAACAGAGGATTATTAAGTTTATAAAATAGTTAAAAAGTATAGCTGTAAGGTAAGATACTAATAAGGAAGTAGATAAAGTTATAGAATTTTCTTTAACTATCTTAAATACTAAGTAAATAAGTATTTAAGATCCTTTAGATAAACTAGATCCTTAAGAGGAATTACTTTTCACTAAAATTAAATTTAAATTCTAGTTAATATTACTAACCTCCCTAGAATCTATAAGTTTTATAATAATATTCTAAGAGATATTTATTATTTAGTATAAAATAGGAAGGTAGATATAATATAATTCTAAGATAGTAAGAATAATATTATAAATATTTTTTAAGCTACTTTTCTAGTAGGATATAAAATATATAAATATCTTAAAGTTTATATAAAACTAATTACTATATCTAGTAGATATTTAAAGTCTAGCTAGCTTGAGGGTCCTAATAAGGTAGATAATTTAGAGTATATAGTAGAAAGGCTGCTAGATAAGGTAAGTAAGAAGATTTATAAGAAACTTCTGAAGTATTTATAGAAATACTTACTACTCTTAAGCAGTCTGAAAAACTTAAAGTAAGACTGAGAGAAGTTTTATATATCCTTAGGAAAATCCTAGTTACTATTATATAATATAAAATCTTTAAGCTTTTAAGGTATATACTAATGAGAGTTACCTCCCCTCTTAATATCTTATTAGTAGCTTATAAATAGAGAAGAGTATCTAAACTATATTAAGAAGAATATAAACTTTTAAAATCTTTACTTACTAATATTAAGTTTCAGGGAGGCTAAAGAAGTATATTTATAAAGTTACTATATTTTAAGGTTATAGGATAAAGTTAATAAGTTAACTATAAGAAATTAAATAATTTTTAGTTACTACTAGATTTATATATATAAGTTTAATGAGTATAAGTAATTATTTAAGTTAAAAGTTTACTTAGTAATATAAGGAGACTAGTAACTAAAGAATATATATGATATCTATATAGTAATATTTGTAGGAATGTTGTTTTGAGTGCTTATAGTAATTGTAGTGTAGTTTAACTTTAAGCTTCTTTAGTATAAAATAGTTAATATTTTTATCTATATAAATATTAATAAAGAGATCTATATAAAGATACCTCTAGGGTATAAGAGATAAGGGAAAATTATGAAGTTTTAGAAGATACTATATAGTCTCTACTAATTATCTATTTTTTAGTAGTAATATTTTAAGAAAGATTTAAAGGATTTATAGTTTTCTTATATCTCTAGAGAAGATTACTATTAGTAAAAAAGCTAAATTCTATTCTTCTTCTATATTAATAACTATATTCTTATATATTCAAAAATATATAAAAATTTTATAAGGGAGGTTATTAGAGGTTTTTAATTATAATATTACTTTAAGAGAGGGGAGAATTTATAGTAGTTTCTAGATATTAAGATACTATATAATTAAGAAGCTTGAAAGTTATAACTCTCGTAAGCTATATATATAGAGAAGATTTATAGACTCCTACTAGAAAATTATAAATTTAAAGAGAGAGATTACTTCCTAATAGTATACTTAGAATTCCTTCTATATAATAGAGAGATTTTATATTAAGAAATTAATCTCTACTAGAGGAAAATTAGTATTATACTATATATAATAGTAATAATAAAGTTAGATTTAGTATTTACAGCTAGTTAACTAATTTACTTTAATTAAAATTTAGAATCTTAATATTAAGAAGTAGTAAATTAAGTATTTAACTATATCTATAAGACTTAATATCTATACCTTAAATATAGTATAGGATTTAGAAGCTTGGAAGATATTCTAATAGTCTCCTCTAATATAAGTTTTAGAGATAATATATAAGATTAAAAAAAGCTTTTAAGGTTTTATAATAAAAGTTTTTAGAGGTAATATTATTTAGAAAGCTATAAAATAATCTATAGTTACTATATTAACTATAAAAGTAGAGTTACTCTCTCTCTCCTTAGTATCTAAAGAGATATTATTTATAAGTTATTTACTAACTTTATTATAATTCTAACTACTTATAGGAAGCTTAAAAATAATAAAATTTCCTATCTCTAAAAATATATTAATAATAATTTAAATTAAATATAATAACTTCTAAATAATAAACTTAATAATAAAGAAGCTTATAAGGTTTTAAACTTATTTAAGATATATAGATATTTATAATTACTAGTTTTATTAAGAAATCTCTAAAAAGAAATTATTAGTTATTTATATTCTCTTAATATAATTTATAATAAATAGTCTAATAAAAATACTGTTTAAGTAATAGTTTGAGAGGTTTTAAAAGTAATTTAGTTTATATTACTAAAGGAACCTCCTTAAGTGAAACTATATTAGTAACTTTGAGAAAGATAAGAAAATATAGTTTAAGCTCTCTCAGTTAGAGTCAGTATAGAATATAATTTAATTAGAGACCTTATAAGTTTATAATTAAATGAACTAAGAATATAAGAAAGTAAAGTATTCTTTAATTTAGAACTGAAGTTTATAAGTAAAAAGGTATCTAGAGTATAAAGTCTGTAAGTAAAAATAAATCGTCCAGGATTAAAACCTAAAATAAGAATATATTACTATCTTAAAAGATTACTATAATAAGCTACTTACTTATATATATTAAAAAGAAATTTAAAAAGAATATTAAGAGTATAGTTATTTAATATAATAAAAAAATAGAATTTAAGTAAGTAATATAAATTAGTAATTAAGCTTTCAGCTAAAAGAAGAAAGTTAATATTATTAATATTACTAATAAAAAAGTTTATAAGAGATAGAGTAATAGTAATAGAAACTATAAAAACTATAAGTATTATAGAGATAGTATAAGAAGTAAAACTACTTTTAGTAGTAAAGATAGAAATATAATAATTATTATAAGTAGTAGTAATAATATTATAAAATTTTTAGTATTTAGTGTCCCTAATCTGAAAATATATAAGTTAGAAATTAAATTAGAAACTTTAGGAAGAAATATTTACTATAAATCTAACTATCTTATTATTATATATAGTGAGGAATTTAATATAGAGGTAAATAGTTACTTCTATATCTAGCTTATAAATACTACTAAATATATAATATTTATAATAATAATAGGAATTTTAATAGTAGATACTAAATTAGCTTTAGCTTTCAGTGAGAGAAGAGAAGTAGCTAAGATAAAGATTATAGAGTTTATCCTTATTATCCTCACTAATATATTTATATTTATAACCTAATAAAGTTAGAATTACCTTAATAGCCTTTATAATAGAAGAATCTTTAGAAGTAGTAACTTTTTTTAGTTTCTTAACTGTAAGTATAGAGAATTTAAAAGTAGGTATAAAGTATTTTACTGGATATTTAGAATAGTAGGAAATATTCTCCTTAATCTTCTTATAATTAGAATATTTTTTATCATAGGTAGTAACTTTATTACTTATAGTTTTACTATTAGTAATTTTAGTTATACTATTAATTACTTTTTTAATATATTTAATATTAATAGGAAATATATAGAGAGAAGTAGGAGTCTCTTTAGGAGAATTATTATAAGTAAGAGAAAATATTTTAAAATTTCTATATAAAGTTAGTAATATAATAGTAAAAAGATCCTATTTAGAAAATTATATATTATTTAAAAAAAAATCAGGATTAAAAAAGGGAAGAAAAATAAACTATATACTTATATAATAAGTTTAATAATTTATACTAAAGTTTAAAATATTTCAGCTAATAAGAAGCTAAACCTAGAAAATAAAATTAACTTTCTTCTAACTAATTAATATCTTACTTATATAACCTATAATTATTATTTAAGAAATTATAAAAGAATATAAAGAGTATTTATAGTAATCTTAAAGGAGTTCTGAATAAAAGGATTTATTTTTAAGTTTATTTATAAGGTGTATATTAGTAAGGAGAAGCTCTAGAGATCTCTCCCTAGGGGGGATATATTAGATTAAGAGAGATATACCTCTAGTATATACCTTACGGAATCTCATTTATACGCTCCCGAGAGGTATATAGTATATCCGTAGTCTCATGCGCCATTTTTTGGTCCTGAGAATAGAACACAATTAATTCGACAGATATAATTACTGAGGGTGTGTACCTTACGGATATATGTATATAATTACTACCTAGGGTGCTAGGTATGTGTACGGAGTACTCGTTGGGTATGGGAGAGAAAACAACAAGGGTGCCGGCCGCATTTTATGGCCAAGAGAATTCATTTGTATTCCTGCCACCTGCCTAGCTACCACCTACTCAGTTGCAGCCGCTTAGTTAGCAGCCCGCTACTTGTGCCCGGGCGGATAGCCGAGTCTGGCTAACAGCCGATGCGGCCCCACTTCGCCGGCACAGACCTTAATGCCCGACCGGGACGCAAGCCTGCCGTATTATTCCCGCTTCATCCATTTAACCATAAACTACCCTCTCCATGAATGAAAGACACCTGGATGTTGCAAGTGAATCCCAGTCGTTCCACCCATCATCTGAGTTAGAGGACAGGTAAGGGAGCTGATGTTGGCCGAGGTTGGCATCTTGGGCTTATCTCGAGCAATTGATAACCCAATGACGAACTCATCTTCTTGTTCGTGTCAGTCTTGACTTTACATGTACCTTATCCGCACACTCCCGGAAGGCATGCTCGCAAGACATGATTTAAGCCCATCATTCCACCGACTGAACCTTCAACTCCTGATATAATTTACTGCTCAACGCCCTGTAACCTTTATGTAGTGCACCTCCTCGTCGATTTCTTTTCTTCCTGTCACCCACTATTGTCGTATAATCCTACGCTCATCTCTACTCGTTCGCAAACGATGGCAACCACATTGGGGGTGGACATCCTCAAGACGCCCAACGCAAAAAGTGCCTCACAGCCCGAGAAACTTGAAAATGGGCCTCATGACGTGGAGAGCATCCAATATGGCGCCCAGGAGCAAGACAGAACCGAGGCAACCCATCGTGGGTTCAAACCTCGTCACTCACAAATGATCGCCATCGGCGGCGCTATTGGAATCCCCTTGTCAACCCAGCCATTTGGATCACTCTTGTTCTCATCATCATCGTCCTGCTCAACTTTCTTCCGGTTCACGTCTTCGGGGAAGCCAATTTTTGGAGCGCGGGGATGAAGATCATTCTGATTCTCGGCCTCATATTCCTCTCGATTTTCCTATTCTTCGGAGGAGGACCGAACCATGACAGACTGGGGTTCCGGTATTGGAAAGATCCCGGTCCCGTTAACACCTATATCGAAGAAGGAGATCTTTGTCGCTTCATTGCTCTGCTGCAGTCCTTCATTCTGGCGTCATTTGCCTTCGTCTTGGCTCCGGAGCAGCTCATCGTCACGGCTGGTGAGATGCAGTCTCCGAGGCTAAACCTGCCACGGGCCGCAAAACGTTACATCTGGCGTCTGATAATCCTCTTTCATGCCGACCATCATCCGGATCGGAGTCGTATGTCCCTCGGACGATACCGTCATACCCGTACAGACTACAGTACATACCGGGAGGGAACAAACCTGGAGAGGAGATTGAAGATTTCCAAATTCTAGTAAAGAGTGGCGGTCAACGGAAGTGGACTGTCGACTTGCACTGCCTTGAAGCCGTACTAGGATTATGGTCCTGGTCTGTTATGTCGAAGCTCAAATCGCAATTGAACCCGGACAGAACTGAGTCGAACTGAATGACAACTGTTTTTCATGGAGCAGGGCACGATCTCTGGATAAAGGGAAGAATGTGTCCGAATGCCGACGACTTCTGGGCTTGCAAGCATCAAACCCACTGAGCGCCTCGGCAAATTACGTATTAGCAGCTGAACGACGACCAGCATCATTCGACATTACCTGCGCGTAAGATTTGTATCAGTCGTTCTTGTACACCATGGTGCAGAAATTTAACATTCCAAAGAACAAGGCGGAGCATGATCGAAGCCGAAACGGATTCCTCCTCAAACATCCTTTTGCGTCATCACTTCTGGGAATCCTTGAAAGAAATGGCTTAGAATCCAAAGATGATGCGTACTTAACGATCGCAAGTCCACACGCTCGGTGGTCGTCATTCTCCGGTTCATTCAATGACGTACTTCGGGAACCAGAGCCGTATAGTCTCAATATCTGCCACATTTTTCACAAGGTTTTGGGACGCAGCGTAAGGCACTTGCATCAGAACATTTTATCCGTACTTCGGAGCAGTTTGTTGCGCAGTCTTTTCTCCCGACTCGAACAGGGTGGTCTCAGGATCAGAGGATAAGACTTCAAACATCTGGGACGCAAAGACTGGAGAGTGTCTTCAGACTCTGGAAGGTCACTCAGACTACGTCAGATCGGTGGCATTCTCTCCCAACTCAACCATGGTGGCGTCGGGACTCGGGATCTGAAGATAACACCGTCAATATCCGGGACGCAAACAATGGAACGTGTCGTTACACTCTGAAAGGTCACTCAGACTACGTCAGATCGGTAGTCTTCTCCCCCGACTCTACGAGAGTGGCATCAGAGTCAGACGACAAGACTGTCAGAATATGGGACGTAAAGTCTGGGGGACGTTCTCACACTACTCTTACCGGGCAGACTCATGGTGTCAGTTTCGTGTTTCACTTCTTTTGCTGTCACGCCATCTTGGTATCATGAGCTTTACTAACGAAAATCGCCAGGCACGACTTGATGCTAAACTTCAATGGGCCCACGACATGACTGCTAAGGCAATCGACCTTAAGGACGGGGTCTATCATTACTCAAGATGGGGAACCCCTACTGTGGATACCTCCTGAATTCAGACCCCTTTCGGTGGTGAGGTCTCCCATTGGATTCATGATTGGGACAGAGGCAGGAATATTTTACATGATGGAGTTCGCTCACTTGCTGACGATACGGAGACGATGATGTTTCGTTGCGCACAAAGGTCGAAGTTTGCATTACCCAGTCCTACCATGTCACGGCATCACAATCATCTGGCACCTACTCTTCTCTCCCTTTTGAGAACGAAGCCGTAGAATATAATCGTTAGTAGAGGTCCAGGCCTTGAGAGTACTAGGAATCCATCCCAGAGACACAATCTTCATCGCGATGATACAAGAACGTGGCAATCATGTTGGTAAACGGAGAAGCAGCTCTTATTTCAGACCTTTGGTGGCTACACGACGATTCAACACACTGTAACGCAGCTCCCAGCTCATCCCAACGGTCTCCTTTACCGAGTGCCGATACAGCAGCACCTTTGAGGTTGCTGCAGAACCTCTCCTCATTCCTGACTGAGCCGAGAAACCTTTCATCGTGGGGTACTCGTCGTTTAGGGGCAGGTGGCCCTGGGGTCCGAAGCCGTGGCGCAAGGGCCCTAAAGCCATCGTCAGTATCCATCATCCATACGACCCTTCCGTTCGCTTGGTAACTTACGCCGGGGCACTACATTATGAATCTCGTCAGTATCTGTTCACAACACAATTGACAAGGGCGGGAAAAGAGAAAAAGACTTACGCAGCTGCAGTTGCATGTGCCGGGAATGTAAGAGCAGCAGCTAGCGCCGCCGCCCTGGCGGGTGACGAGGATGGCGCCCTCGTTCTCGCTGACGGCGGGGATGGCGGCGACCATGGAGGCGAAGAGAAGGGCGAGGAGGGCCTTGGTGTTCATTTTGAAGGTCTGGATTGCGGGTAACTGAAAAGTAAGTCACTGTTGGAAGTCGTGATGGGACGGTTGGGTGAGATTGGTTGGAAATGGCAACATCAGACGCCCTTTATAGAAACCGAATATACCCACTTATCGACGGAATTTGTTCTCAAAGCCTCAAAGGCTTTGGCATAGTCCGACCATTTTCCAATACTGCCCCGACTCGTCCGCAAATCCCAGTCTCCACTAGGCTAGCGGAGTCAAGAAAGCCCTGTATGATTCCACGAAAGCGACTACACCAACGCATGAGCGTGTTCGAACGGGGAAGCAAAAAGTCCGAAAGCGAGCGGCTTTCCGAGTACGGTTTGGCAATATAGTAGAGTTTCAATGATGTACAAGAAGTGGGCAAACACAAGTCAGTGTAAACCGGCGCGAGAAACCGTGATCATAAGTCTTTCGTTGTCAGTTTGGCCCTTGAGGCCTTTGGGGAACCTGGGCTAGGACTGGTTAAAGGCTGACCGCCCTAAGGCGGGGCAGATCCGTGATAACCGGTTAAGGTTTTGTGGTGAAAGTCCGACTTATGAGCTGTGTTTGTGTAGTATCAGTAATATTCCATTTGTGCGGTCGTCCCGGTTGAATCTGATGCCAGTGGGGATATGCTCGCGTCTTGCTTTTATTCGAATAACTTGTGGAAGCTACAGTGCTGCGGTGCTGTGGTGCTGCGGACTGTTCCATCGTTTGGATAGTGAAGCTGGGAAGGGATACATAACCGCCGCAACTCCTCGATAATATGGGATGCTTGACATGCTGCTTTTGGCTTCACCAGCGGTCTTTCTGCTCTGTCCGCCTCTCATTAACTTGTATGCAGACCTATCATCTGAGTGATAGCTGTTTCGTTCCCTTGGCTCTACCAACGGGGTTGAAGCTGATAAGACCGTCTGTGATCCTGAAGACAAATCGGGCCTTTTGGACACAAATTCGGAAAAAGGGCAACACCGGCGCGATACAAACGAATGTGGATACTATCAAAGCTTCATTGGAGCGATTGGTCAACTGCCGCATCCAAAAATCTATAGAGAAGCATGGTCCAGAGACCTGGTGTATGCTCGCAACGTCACAGCTCGATACACTACAACATCCAACCGACGTCGCCTTCCATGCCAGACCAGACTTCTCGTGTGCATTTTCCAGTTGCTGATCATCGATCGGGGCACGCATGGTTGTCACCACACCGCCACAACGTCTCAGTCGGCCGGACCAGTATCAGCGCGCTTCTGAACCCCGTTCAGCTGAACTGGGAATGGTGTTCAACTGAACTGGGAATAGTTTTGCGTCGTCAACTTCGCCGCCCAGCAAATCCACCAGGCTACCCTTGTGCCAGAGTGGTTAGCAGAAGGCCTGCAGTAGTTCAGAGAATGCGAACCGAGTTATGCGGTGATAATAACTGTTGAATTAATTATGTTATATTGTCAGGACCAAAAATGGCGCATAAGACTATAGATATACTATATACTTCTCGGGAGCGTATAAATATACTTCTGTGAAGTATATACTAGAGGTATATCTCTCTTAATCTGATATACCCCCCCTAGGGAGAGATCTCTAGAGTTTCTCCCTACTAGTATATACTTTATAAATAAACTTAAAAGTAAATCTTTTTATTTGAAATTCCTTTAAGATTACTATAAATATTCTCTATATCCTTTCGCGATTTTTTAAATAATAACTATAGGTTATATAAGTGAGATTTTAATTAGTTAGAGGAAATCTAATGTTACAACCCGTTGGAACTATAGGACCAGGGAACGCCCTGCAAGGTACTCAGCAGTTACAGGACCTTTGTATACAAGATAACACAGGAATAATAGGGACTCTACTTAGTATAGAAGAACTATAGTATAAATCACATAGCGATAAAGAGAGGACTAATCTGTAATAAGCAGTCCCTAGGTTAAGACTGATATACTAAGGGCAGTCTATAGTGAGAACTAACTTTAGAATATTAATCCCTAAGGGTCAGGATTTATATATAGGATAAACTTAAGTCCACTTAAAGTTAGACTTCTATAACTTTTTAGTAATTAACTTATTATTTCTTATAAATACTTCTTTAGAGACTTTCAGCTTTATCTTTATAATTATCTTATAACCCTCTTATTAAACTTACATTTAATTACTATAAGTTCTAAAGACCTAATCTTATTAATATAATAATAATATTATTACCTATATATTATAACCTTAACTTACTACTAACAGACTTACCTCTACTAAACCTAAAGCTAGCTATAATATTTTAATTACTCCTATTTAGTAAGTTAACTCTATAAAGTCTACTTAATAGTATCTAGGAAAGAATATCACTATATCTACTAAACACTAAACTCCTTCTACTTCTTCTAATTCTTAAGGAACACCCCCTAAGGGTAAATAACCTATTAAGACTCTAAACTAGAAAATAAAAAATATTAAACCTTCTAATAATAAAGAGGATAATACTACCAAACTTATATAACAGCTTCAGAAAACTAACAGAAATATAGCTAAGATATAGGAGATTATTAATAATAATATTATAGAAATTTATTAACTCTAGTAGAATCTCTATAATAATCTAGATTAGTAATAACTCCTTACTCTTCAGCAGGAGGTTAATACTCTTTACACTACTATTAATATTATCCAGACTCCAGTTAAATCATATAAGAAACTTTAACTTAATATACTTCAGGCTTTTAATAGAACTCCTAGATACCTTAAAAGATTCCTCACTTAAGTTAGAATTTATTATTAGTTTTATAACTTTAGTTTTAAGGATAAAGCTAAATAAGTTATTTATATTACCTTATTCCTTAAAGGAAGAATTCTTATATAGTTTAAATTTTATCTTACTAATTTTCTTACTTATAATTAAAATAATCTTAAGTTAGAAATTTAGACTATCTTTATAGGTTACTATAGCTTTAAAAATACTCTAATCTCACTATTCTAAGAACCAGATAAGTAATAATAGTCTAAATAAGATCTTATAGCTCTCAAACAGAAAGGCGTAACTATACATTATACAGCTAAATTTAGATATATTTATGCTAGACTTAATTACACTAATAATATTAAGATCTTTATATTCTATTAAAGACTAAAGGAAGATATTAAAGATAAACTTATTAAGTAAGATAGATTTAGTAATTTTATTATATATACTAAACTTACTATTAAGATTAATAACTAACTCTTCAAGTATTGCCATAAGAAAGGAGAATAATAATAACCTTAGTAACCTAATAGTAGATATAAATACTAAGAACTACTATATACCTACTAGAGCTAACGTAACAATTGGGGAACCAAACAATAATTTACCCTATAATAAAATATATCTTATAGTTATTATAGTAAACCTATAGATTTTACTACTAAAGCTACTATTAAAGATAATAAATAATAAGATTTTAAATACTATAATTATAATAAACTAGGATATATAGCTAAAGATTACTACTTACCTAAACGCTAGCAGCAAGAATAATAATTTCAGTTAGTATCTAAATAAACCTAATAAGTTAATATTATTAAGAAGGAAATACTTTATACTTCTCTAATCTAGATAGCCTATTTTGATAATATTTATATTATATACTAAGGATCTAAGGATAATATAGAATAGTATCCTAAGAAACTTTTTAGATAATTAGGATATAACACTATATTATATAATATACTACTACACACTAAGAAGATACTGGTAGTAGCTACTATTAAGAAGGAAGAAGATTTTACATTAGTCTCTAAATAAGACTAAGTGTAAGAGAATAAAGTAGTATTACTATAGCTGTAGGTAGCTGAGAAAGAACTTTACTATAGGTTCAGCTAAATACCTGACAGATAGTTACTATAGAAGATTCAGTATTAAATTTAGTAAAAAATTAACACTAGAGGAAACCTACCTCTCACTTAAGCCCTTATGTAATAACTTAAAGTAAGTAACAGAATACTAATAAAGACCCTCACTATAGTTAAACACTATAAACTAGAATGTAAGGTTAAGGAATAACTTAATAACCTCTATTAGTAAGGATATATTAAAATTAGTCCAGGAATCTATATTAATCTAAGTAACCTATTTAGATTAATTAATAATAATACTGAATTAGATAATAACATTATTATAGACTCAGGATCCTCTATTTTGTAGTAACCAGGCAGTAAAGAAGGTAAGTAACTCAGGATTAAGAAGATTCACCTAACTTAAGATAAGTAATTTATTATATTTTATAGAGTTCTAGGTAATCAGACCCTGAACTACCCCAAGATAATTCTCTGTAATATAGATAATAAACTTCTATAAATTAATTACCCAGCTTACTAAACTATCTTTTAGGTATATTATATATAAGATAATTATATATTACACCTTAGTAACAAATTTAATAGATAATTCTTCCTATAATAATTTAAATATAATCTAATTCTGAATATATATCTTAATATAGATCTACTATTTTGGGAACTTTAATATTTTAATGAAGACTACTTCATAATATTTACACCCAGCAAAAACTACCCTATAGCATGCGCAAATAACATTATTAGTGAATAGATAGACTATGAGTTAGATTACTGTATAATTTACTATATTAATAAGGTAAGAGAATAATGCTATTAATATAATAAACTTTAGAAGTAAGAAAAAAATACTGAAGATAGATTAGCATTACTAATACTGAAGTACAGAGAATTAACATTCAGTAAGGTACTTCAGGAAGGAAAGATTATAACCTACTATTATAAAGATAGAATAATATTAGAATAGAGGTATTATAAGTAGTTAAAAAACTAGACTTACCTACTAAATAAGGATAAAGAAAGGTAATTTAAATAAGGTCCTTATACTTAGTAACAGCAGAACACAATAATAAACATTTTCATCTTAATCTAATAGTGAATAGATATAAGATATAAGCCCTAATTAATTATAGTGCTTAAGGAAACTTTATATTATTATAAGTAGTAAATAAATAACAGATCCTATAGATAATAAAAACTGAACTATACTAGCTATATACTGTTAAAGGAGAAAGTATTAAGTATAGTAGAGATATTATTAACTTAGAGACTATATACCTCCCTTTGAACTACTATAGCCAGAAGGAAGACTGTATCTTTAATATAATAGAGATAGGTAATCAGGAGATTATCTTGGGAATCCTATAGTTATAAAAGAATAACTTATAGATAGATTAGAAGACTAGCTATCTCTAATAGAAGGATTTAGTCCCTGAGGATTCTCTAGATAACGAGATCCTATATAAATTAGATATAACTCTAAGAGTATAAAGATTTATTACCTACCTTAGGATTAAGAATATAGTAGCCTAGACGTTAAATATTACAGAAGTAGTAAGAGTTAATAATAAGATAGATTAACTTTAGACTATCTCTAATAAATACTAGATTTATAAAACACTTTTCGCAGAAGAACTTGAAACTAAACTACTAGAGTATATAAGCTATAATTATAAGATCCTTTTGAAGGAGGGGAAGGAATCTAAATTTAGTAAAATCTATAGATTTAATTAAATAGAAATGGAAGTATTTAATAAGTATATTAATAAACATTTTAAGAAAGGTTATATTAGATATTTAATATCACTAGTAGGAAACCTAATCCTGTTTATACCTAAGAAAAACAGTAAGCTACAACTTTATGTTAATTATTAACAACTTAACAATATAATAATTAAGAACTAATATTTATTACTACTTATATCAGAACTATAAGACTAACTTTATAGAGCTAACTAGTTTATAGCTCTTAATCTTAAAGGAGCTTATAACCTTATCTAAATTAAAGAAGGTGAAGAATAGAAGACTACTTTCAGGATAAGAAAAGGACTATATAAGTACCTTATAATACCTTTCAGACTCACTAATGCACCCGTAACATTTTAATCTATAATTAACCACATACTATATAAATATTTAGATATTTTTTATATAGTATACCTTAATAATATCCTTATCTACTTAAGAATATTTAAAGAATATAAGGAATATGTTTATAAAGTACTTCAGAAATTTCAGTAAGCTAAACTACTAGTTAAACTAGAGAAAAGTAAATTTTATATATAGTAAGTGGAATACTTAGGATTCACTATTATGCTAGATATAATTAAGATATTAACTAAGAAGATTCAGACAGTTAAGAACTAACCTATACTAATAAATATTAAGGAAATCCAAGTTTTCCTTAGATTCACCAACTTTTACTGAAGATTCCTCAAGGATTATATAAAAAAGATAATCCTGCTTACTAAACTTATATAAAAAGATACTAAGTTTAATTAGACTAACAGATAAGAAGAAGTATTTCAGGATATCAAGAACCAGGTTATCTCAGAACCTATTCTTATAATTCCAGACTCTAATAAACCATTTAAAGTTGAGACTAACGCCTCAGACTACACTATAGGAGGATAATTAGGATAATAAGATACCAAGGGAGTACTTCACTCTTGTGCCTTCTATTTATATAAACTTAGTAAACTAGAACTTAACTACCAGATCTATAATAAAGAACTTATAGCTATTATTAAAGTATTTTAAAAATAGAGACTATAACTTTTAGGAACTAAATATAAAGTTTAAATCTATATAGACTATAAGAACCTCACATATTTTATAATATCTAAGAATCTTAATAAGTAATAAATTAGATGGTTAGAATTCCTTTCAGAATTCAACTTTTATATTATCTACTATAAAGAAACAGAAAATAGAAGAGCTGATACACTCAGTTGAAAACTAAATTATAATATCCTGGTACCAGAAGAAATATAAGTTATCCTTAAAATAGATACAGATAGAAACCTTGTGTCTATATAGAAGCTGCTCTTGATTGCTAGATAAGTTAGTATTAGTATAATTGGAAGAATAATGTATAAGATAATCAGAAATATTTATAATGCACTAGCATACAGATATCAAGGAGTCACTAAGATATTCAAAAGGATTTAATAATATTATAACAAAAAGGTTACACAATAAGACATAATTAACATAATTAAGAATTATAAAACTTACCTCAAAAGTAAACCCAGCTAATATAAACCTTATAGTGAATTATAATCCTTACTAATACCTTAAAAACCTTAGGAATTAATTTCCTTAGACTTTATCATTAAACTACTAAAATCATAAAAACTACTCACTAGAGTACACTATAATAATATCTTTATTATAGTAGAACAACTTACTAAATACACTTACTTCATTCTATATAAAAAATTAAGTACAGTAGGAGACCTTATATATATCTTCCTCAGAACCATTATTAGCTAATATAGGCTACCTCAGGAAATTATATCTGATAGAGATAAACTCTTTATATCCAAATTTTAGAAATCCCTAATTTTATAATTTAGAGCGAAGTACTACCTATCCACTATTTTCCATCTGTAAACTAATAGCCAGACTAAATATATTAATTAGATCCTTAAAATTTACCTTAGATACTATATTAACTATTAATAAGATAATTAAGTTACTTTATTACTAACAGCCTAATTTACCTATAATAGCATAATAGGAGAAAGTATTAAAGAATTACCTTTCTATCTAAACTACAGATTTAATCCTACTGTATATAGAGAACCTTAATAAGGAGAATAAGCAGTAAAAGTAATAGCAGATATTTCGAAGCTATATAAACTCCAGGATAAACTCCTAAAAGAACTTAAATTCATTAGATAACGAATATATAAATACGCTAATATTTCAAAAATTAGAAAATTAATCTTTAAGGAGGGAGATAGTATCTATCTTACTAAATAAAATATTAAAACTAAATAATTAAGTAATAAATTAAACTTTAAGAAACTCAGACCTTTTAAAATTATTCGTAAAATCTTAAATATCAACTACAAACTTTCATTACCAGACACTATAAGATATTATCCAGTCTTTTATATTTCACTTCTTAAACTAGTATCAAAAGGATCTTATATAATAAATTATATTAAAATTAATCCAGAATAAGAATATAAAGTAGAATAAATCATTAACCACATTAATTAGCAAGATAACACTAAGATATAATATCTTATTAAATAGAAAGGATATAGTTATACAGAAAATATATAGGAATCAGTATTCAGTATTAAATACCTTAAAGAACTTTAAGAATACTAGGAACAACAAGCTAATAGGTTAACCATAACACCTGCAATTTAGATTAACAGACTAATTTGCATTTAACACCCTCAACCTAAATATCAGCCAGACAAAAGACCTTAAGGAGATAAAATATTTCTACACTTAGGAATATTATACCCTAAAGGTTAGGAATTATCAGAACTCTCCACTAGGGAACCTAAACCAACAAAATCCTCCCTAAAACCAAATAAACCCTAATCAGTATCATTAGGTATACCTAATAACTAAAGATTACTCACTACCCACCACTTATAAGTATCTAATATCTATTCTAAAGAACCACCTAAGGCAGAATTAATACTATCCTCTATATCTATCTCCTACATTCCCCTCTAGAATACCTCCAACTATCTCTTATAAACCTTCTTTTATATCATACAAATTTATAATAAATAACTAGCAGCCTCAGCTATCTGAGACTGTAATTATATAAACTAGATATAAAGCTTTAGAAGCTCCTTACTAACCTTCTCTTCTTTCTTATCCCACTCCTTCTATTAAGAATTCAACTTCTGCACTACAAACAAATCAACAAAATAAGACACACACAGGAAATAAAGAAAACCCATAGGTGGAAGCTACAAGCACCCTATCACAAAGTTTCTTCACCTTAATACACAGACAACACCTTAATAAACCTTCACCAAAATAACAAGCAACTTTCACACGAAAGCATCAAATATAAAGCATATTAAGATTAATTAAATAACTTAACACAAACTCCAGCAAGGCAGCATACTCACAATCCTTAACCTAAATCTAGACGGATTTTTATTTAATAATATAACTTAATATAGCGTCAGTAATAAAAAGAAGAAAGGAAGGAACCCACATTCAGGCAAGAATATAACTACCTACTTATATCAATCTTAAGGATAAGACCTCTAGAGGGGAGACCTAATATTATAACCTATTAGAACTATAGGACCAGAGAATACCCCACAAAGTACTCAGCAGTTACAGAACCTTTATATACAAAATAACACAGAAATAACAGGAACTCCACTCAGTATAGAAGAACTATAATATAAATCACGTAGTGATAAAGAGAGGACTAATCTACAATAAACAGTCCCTAGGTTAAGACTAATATACTAAGGGCAGTCTATAATGAGGACTAACTTCAGGATATTAATCCCTAAGAATCAGGATTTATATATAAGATAAACTTAAGTCCACTTAAAGTCAGACTTCTATAGCTCTTTAGTAATTAACTTATCACTTCTTGTAAATACCTCTTTAGAGACTTTCAGCCTTACCCTTATGATTATCTTATAACCCTCTTATTAGATTTACACTTAATTACTGTAAGCCCTAAAAACCTAATCTCATTAGCATAACAATAATACTATTACCTACGCATTATAGCCTCAACTTACTACTAACAGACTTACCTCTACTAAACCTAAAGCTAGCTATAACATCTAATTTTATTCTCTAAGTTTAGCCTCTTATTAGCTGAGATATCTTAAGCTTCAGTATAAGTTATTAAACTTATTATATAGCTATATAGTTTATTTTTCTTCTCTTTTTTAGCCTTAATGTTTTATTAAATAGTATATAATTTTCTGAATAGAATCTCTTTACTATTATATTACTAATATTATATAGAGATTTTAAAATATCTTCTTCCACTTATAATAATTCTCCTAAAGAAACTCCTACTTCTCTCTATATATTTCCTACTAATACTAAGTATTTTAAGGAAGTAATTAACAGTATAACTAAAATCACTATTAGTAAAGCTATTAGTAATAAGGCTACTACTTATAATAAAGAGTATTCTAATTATAAGGAAATTAAGGAGAATACTCCCTACTATTCTAAGTGTCTAGTAAAGTATCCTATACCTACCCCTAAGTTCTTTATACCTATAGCTAAGAAGCTAAAGAGAGCTACTACTTCTAAGAGCTCTCCCACTATAAAAGCTACTAAAGTAACTCTAACCTTATTAAATTATAAATATAAATATATTAGTGAGGATAATAAAGATAAACCTTATAATCTTTATTTTAGCTATTTCTTTTTTCTTACTAAAAGCTGAAACTAACTTAGTATCTACCACTAAGGTTCCTATTACTACTATAAATACTATATATTTAGTAGTATTTATAAACTAAATATAGAAGTAACTATTCGCCTCTATATTAAATTCCTTACTATATATAATAATAAGATAGTTAGATCTATAGTAAGTATTTCTTCCTGAGGTTTCTAATTTCAATTCTAACTTATATATTTTCAGACTAGAGATACTAAATGCTAAGAGTTTTATAATACTATTACTACTACTTATAATAACTATTATACTTCTACTCCTACTACTAAAAGTAACTTTACTCCTTATATACTACAACCTATTAGAACTATAGGTCCAGGGAACGCTCTATAGGATATCCAGGCAGCTATAGAATCTTTATATATAAGATAATATAGAGATATAGGGAACTCTACTTAGTATAGAAAAACTATAGTATAAGTTATATAATAATAAGAAGGACTAACTAGCGATAAGTAGTTTATATACTAGGATTAATATACTAAAAGTAGTCTATATTAGTGTTATAACCTAATAGGATTAGGGCTGAGTTACAGGGTGCCTAGCGGCTATAGGGTATTTTGTATGCATAAAGGGAAGGATATAATAGAAACCTACTAGACTATGGAGGAACTATAGTATAGGTTATATAGTGATAAAAGATAAGTAATCACTCTGTAGGATGAGTGATTAGTTAGTAGATCCCTAAGGTGATTAGTGGAGCTAAGTAATTACTAGCTACTAATAATAATTACTTCTTATCTTCAGATTAGTGGAGAGTAGTATAATATTAATAGGAGTAGGAAAACTTATAATGCTACAGACTTGTATATAGAATAAGCTTAAGTCTGCTTAAGGTTAGACTTCTATAGCTTTTTAGTAATTAACTTTATTAATCTCTTTTGAGATTTTTAGCTTTATCTTTATGATTATCTTATAACCTTCTTGTTAGATTTATATTTAATTACTGTAAGCTTTAAAGATCTAATCTTATTAGTATAATAATAATATTATTATCTATATATTATAATCTTAACTTACTACTAATAGATTTACTTCTACTAGATCTAAAGTTAGCTGTAATATTTTAATTACTTCTATTTAGTAAGTTAACTTTATAAAACTTATTTAATAGTATCTAGAAAAGAATATTACTATATCTGCTAAATACTAAACTCCTTTTATTTTTTTTAGTTTTTAAGGAATATTCCTTAAGGGTAAATAATCTATTAAGATTCTAAACTAGGAAATAAAGAATATTAAACCCTCTAGTAATAAAGAGGATAATATTACTAAATTTATATAATAGCTCCAGAAGACTAATAGAGATATAGCTAAGATGCAGGAGATTATTAATAGTAATACTATAAAAGTCTGTTAACTTTAGTAGAATCTCTATAATAATCTGGATCAGTAGTAATTTCTCACTCTTCAGTAGGAGGTTAATACTTTTTATATTATTATTAATATTATCCAGATTCCAGTTAAATTACATAAGAAACTTCAACTTAATATACCTTAGGCTTTTAATAGAACTTCTAGATACCTTAAAAGATTCCTCACTTAAGTTAGAACTTATTATTAGTTTTATAATTTCAGCTTTAAGGATAAAGCTAAATAAGTTATTTATACTACCTTATTCCTTAAGGGAAGAGCTTTTATATAATTTAAACCTTATCTTATTAATTTTCTTATTTATAATTAGAATAATCTTAAGCTAGAGACTTAAACTATCTTTATAAGTTATTATAGTTTTAAAAATGCTTTAATCTCACTATTCTATGAACCAGATAAGTAATAATAGTATAAATAAGACCTTATAGCTTTTAAATAGAAAGATGCAGCTATATACTATATAGCTAAATTCAGATATATTTATATTAAACTTAACTATACTAATAATATTAAAATCTTTATATTTTATTAAGAACTAAAGGAAGATATTAAAGATAAATTTATTAAGTAAGATAGACTTAGCAACTTTATTATATATGCTAAACTTACTATTAAGATTGATAATTAACTTTTTAAGCGTTACTGCGAGAAAGGAGAATAGTAATAACCTTAGTAACTTAATAGTAGATATAAGTACTAAGGATCACTATATACCTACTGGAGCTAATATAATAATTAGGAAACTAAATAATAATTTACCTCACGATAAAGTATATCTTATAGTTACTATAGCGGACTTATAGACCTTACTACTAGAGCTACTATTAAAGATAATAAATAATAAGATTTTAAGTGCTATAATTATAATAAATTAGGATATATAACTAAAGACTGCTACTCACCTAAACGTTAGTAGTAAGGATAATAATTTCAGCTAGTATCTAAATAAACCTGATAAGTTAATATTACTAAGAAGGAAATATTCTATACTTTTCTAATCTAGATAGTCTATTTTAATAATATTTATATTATATATTAAAGATCTAAGGATAATATAAGATAGTATCCTAAGAAACCTTCTGGATAATTAGGATATAATATTATATTATGCAATATACTACTATATACTAAGAAGATACTAATAGTAGCTACTATTAAGAAAGAAGAAGATTTTATACTAATCTCTAAACGAGACTAGATGTAAGAGAATAAAGTAGTATTACTATAGCTACAGGTAGCTGAGAGAGAACTTCACTATAGAATTAGCTAAATATCTGACAGATAGTTACTATAGAAGATTCAGTATTAAATTCAGTAAAAAACTAATACTAAAGGAAACCTACCTCTCACTCGAACTTTCACGCAATAACTTAAAGTAAGTAACAAAATACTAATAAAGATCCTCACTATAGTTAAGTATTATAAGCTAGAATGTAAAGTTAAGAAATAACTTAATAACCTCTATCAGTAAGAATATATTAAAATTAGTCTAGAAATCTATATTAATCTAAGTAATCTATTTAGATTAATTAATAATAATACTAAGTTAAATAATAACACTATTATAGACTTAGGATCCTCTATTTTATAGTAATTAGGTAGTGAAGAAGGTAAGTAACTTAGAATTAAGAAGATTCACTTAACTTAAAATAAGTAATTTATTATATTTTATAGAGTTCCAGGTAATTAGACTCTAAACTACCCTAAGATAATTCTCTATAATGTAGATAATAAACTTCTATAAATTAATTACCTAGCTTACTAAACTATCTTTTAGGTATATTATATATAAGATAATTATATGCTACACTTTAGTAATAAATTTGATAGATAATTCTTCCTATAATAATTTAAATATAATCTAATTCTGAATATATATCTTAATATAGATTTACTATTTTAGGAATTTTAATATTTTAATAAAGACTATTTTGTAATATTTACACTCAGTAAAGACTACCTTATAATATACGTAAATAATATTATTAGTGAATAGATAGACTGTAAGTTAGATTACTATATAATTCACTATATTAATAAGGTAAGAGAATAGTATTATCAACATAATAAATTTTGGAAGTAAGGAAAAGATACTAAAAATAGACTAGTATTATTAATACTGAAGTATAGAGAATTGATACTTAGTAAGATACTTTAGGAAGGAAGGATCGTAACCTACTACTATAAAGATAGAATAATATCAGAATAGAGGTATTATAAATAGTTAAAAAACTAGACTTACCTACTAAATAAGGATAAAGAAAAGTAATTCAGATAAGGTCTTTATACTTAGTAATGGTAGAATATAATAATAAATATCTTCACCTTAACCTAATAGTAAATAGATATAAGATATAAGTTCTAATTAATTATAATACTTAAGGAAACTTTATATCACTATAAGTAGTAAATAAATAATAGATTTTATAAATAATAAAAGCTAAACTATACTAGCTATATACTATTGAAGGAGAAAGTGTTAAGTATAGTAGAGATATTATTAACTTAGAGATTATATTTCTCCCTTTAAACTACTATAGCTAGAAGGAAGATTATATCTTTAATATAATAGAGATAAGTAATTAGGAGATTATCTTAAGAATCTTATAGTTATAAAAGAATAATTTATAGATAGATTAGAAGACTAACTATCTCTAATAGAAAGATTCAGTTTCTAAAGACTTTCTAGATAATAAGATTCTATATAAATTAGATATAACTTTAAGAGTATAAAGATTTATTACTTACCTTAGAATTAAGAATATAGTAGTCTGGATATTAAATATTGCAGAAGTAGTAAGAGTTAATAATGAGACAGATTAACTTTAGACTATCCCTAATAAATACTGGATTTACAAAACACTTTTCACAGAAGAACTTAAAACCAGACTACTAGAGCATATAAGCTATAATTATAAGATCCTTTTAAAAGAGGGGAAGAAGCTTAGATTTAGTAAAATCTATAGACTTAATTAAATAGAAATAGAAGTACTTAATAAGTATATTGATAAATATCTTAAGAAAGATTATATTAGATATTTAATATCATTAGTAGGAAGCTTAATCCTATTTATACTTAAGAAAAACGGTAAGCTATTAATAACTTAATAATATAATAATTAAGAATTAATACCTATTACTACTTATATTAAAACTATAAGACTAACTTTATAGAGCTAACTAGTTTATAGCTCTTAATCTTAAAGGAGCTTATAATCTTATCTAAATTAAAGAAGATAAAGAATAGAAGACTACTTTTAGGATAAGAAAAAGACTATATAAGTACTTTATAATATCTTTCAGACTTACTAATATACCTATAATATTTTAATCTATAATTAACTACATACTATATAAATACTTAGATATTTTTTATATAATATATCTTAACGATATCCTTATCTACTTAAGAATACTTAAAGAATATAAGGAATATATTTATAAAATATTTTAGAAACTTCAGTAAGCTAAGTTACTAGTTAAACTAGAGAAAAGTAAATTTTATATATAGTAAGTAGAATATTTAGGATTTACTATTATACTAAATGTAATTAAGATATTAACTAAGAAGATTCAGGTAGTTAAGAATTAGTCTATATTAATAAATGTTAAGGAAATCTAAGTTTTCCTTAGATTTGCTAATTTTTACTGAAGATTCCTTAAGGATTATGCGAAAAAGATAATCCTACTTACTAAACTTATATAAAAAGATACTAAGTTCGATTAAACTAATAGATAAGAAGAAGTATTTTAGGATATTAAGAATTAGGTTATCTTAGAATCTGTTTTTATAATTCCAGACTCTAATAAACTATTTAAAGTTAAGACTGACGTTTCAGACTATACTATAGGAGAATAACTAGGATAATAAGATACTAAGGGAGTACTTCACTCTTATGCTTTTTATTTATGTAAACTCAGTGGACCAGAACTTAACTACCAGATTTATAATAAAGAACTTATAGTTATTATTAAAGTATTTCAAGAATAGAGATTATAACTTTTAGGAACTAAGTATAAAGTTTAAGTTTATATAGATTATAAGAATCTCACACACTTTATAATATCTAAGAACCTTAATAAGTAATAAATCAGATAGTTAGAATTCCTTTCAGAATTTAACTTTTATATTATCTACTGTAAAGGAACAGAAAATAGAAGAGCTGATACACTCAGTTAAAGACTAAACTATAATATCTCAGTATTAGAAGAAATATAAGTTATCCTTAAAATAGATATAGATAGAAACCTTATATCTATATAGAAACTACTCTTAATTACTAGATAAGTTAATATTAGTATAACTAGAAGAATAATATATAAGATAATTAGAAATATTTATA
>MASP02000161.1:146563-163306 GCA_001693025.2 Colletotrichum lindemuthianum | reverse complement strand
TTAGAAATAATTCTCTCTTACTTTTTATCTATATTAATAAGTATTTTCCTTATAGGTTTTATCTATTACTACTAAAATATAGAAATTATATATTTTAGTATATTCCGAAAGTATTTATTAGTATTTAGTAATTTATTTATCTCTATTAATAGTTTCTTTAAGTTTAATATAAACTAGTAGGTTATATAAAGCTGGAATATAAATATCTAAAAAACTTTATAATACTGAGAAAGTTAGTCTATCTACTATTTTAATAAATATACTAAGAAACTATTTTCTTATTTTTATACCTCCTATTAGTATCTATAGATATAATTATAAGTAGTTAGATTTTATATTAAATTAAGGATCTAGAGGCTAGTTATTATAAAGTCCTAATTCTAAATATAGAAGTTAGTTACTACTATTAGGATATTATCTATATAGTTAGCTATCTTAAGGAGTTTTTAGTATTTCTAGTGTTTAAATTATAAAGTCTAGAGAAATAAATATAATAGAACGTTCTTTTATAACCTTATTAACTTATTTAGAATTATAGAAATTATAAATAACTAACCCTAAAACTAGTTTAATACTTATAGTAAGTAAAACATTTACTCTAAAGTTATATAGAGAAGTTAGCTTTTTTATAAAATAGATATTATAAAAGAGGAATTTATAAATCTAAGTTATATTATTAAGTTAAAAAGGATAAGTGTAAATATTAAGTTAGTAAGATCTTAAGCTTAAGCTAAATAATATATATATAGAGGAAATTCTGAGATTCTTTATCTATAGTAAAACTATCTCTTTTTATAAATATAAATCTGAAAATAAGTAAATTATTATAGATATTATTTTATATAAAAGTAAATTACTATTTCTATTAAGAATAATAAGTAAATAGTAGATAAATAATATTATTATTTAGATAAAAAGTATTTTATTATTATTTAGTAGGTATAAAAGGAAAACTTTCTCTTCTAAATTAATTAATATTTTTCCTCTATTACTTACCTTATAATTTTTATTTTTACTTTCTTTTATCTATAAATATTTTTTCTACTATATTATATTTTAATTACTTTCTTCCTAGAAGAATAATAAATACTCTATAAGTATAGTTCCTTAATAAGTTTCGTAAGATCTACTTAATTAATAATTTAAGCTTCTCTACTCCTTTAGAAATTATTAATAATATACTATAATAAGTTTCTATTAATTTTTCTAAATTTTGAGTATATATTTCTTTTCTTACTTCACTCTAAGTTAATATATAGTCTAATTAATTATCCTTAGGTTTTAACTAATCTTATATTCCTTAAGATTAAGATACTTTAAAATAAGTACTTTAAAGTTACTCTTACTTATTAAGTTTATAACTTTAAGCCTCCCCTCAAGATATAAGTAAACTTCTAGTAAATCCTTATAGAACTTTAAGATTATCAGCTTATTTAAGAATATACCTATAGTATATTTACACTTTATTATTAAGTGTTTATTTTTTTCAGTATTACTTATTAATCTGGATCTTAAGTCTATAAGTTACTTTAATAATTTATTACTATTTATAACTTCTTTATTTAAAAGTATAGTAAGTGAAATACTATCTTTTATAATTATTACAAAGAGTATATCTATATAATTCGCAATAAGTAAAGTAGTTTATAAGTCTGTAATCTATATTTCAAGTGTATATTATTACTTAGAAGCTTTTATACTAACTACTTCTTTTATAAAACTTAGAATACTTACTTTTTTAACTTTAATACTATCTACTAAAAATTCAATTTCAGCTACTACTATATAGATAAAATATATTATCTCAGTAGTGAATATAATAACTTTCCTATTCCTAAGTCTAAAATCTCTTAAGATTTTAAGAAAACTGTTATTAGTAAAGTTAGTTTATTTAACTTTACTTATTAATATAATATATTTTTCTCTCAATAGAAGAAGTATTTTAATATTCCTAATACTTTCTTTATTTTCTTAATTTATCTTTTTATATATAACTTACTTATTATATTCAACTTTCCTATTTTTATTGAGAAGTATTAATCTTTAGTTTAAAAGTAATACCTCTTAGTAGACTAGAGGAAGAAACTCTTTTACTTATATTATCAATTTCTTTAAGGGAAACAAGATAGTTATTATTTATTAAGTTTATAAATATATCTAGTTATTATAGATAGGAGAATAAAATAATAAAAACTAAAAGAAAGAAAAAGAAATAAATAAGGAAATCTTTTTAGTAATAAATATATATTATATTTTCATTTTTTAGTATAATATCTTTTTCGTAAGTAAAGTTATCTTCCCTCCCCCAAATTCCAGATTATATCTTATCAGCTGGAAGCTTCTATATATCTCTCTTAAGAAAAATAATAAACTTCGCAACTAGTAGTTTACCTATAAATACTACTTATTATTATTCTAGCTATATTAAGTTTAGAAACTTTAATAAATAGTATTAGTTATTGTACTAAATCTATAAATATACTAATTTAGTAAATATAAATTATTATATCTAGCCTATTTAAAAATATTAAGTCTACTCTATAATATAAAAAATAGATACTTATTATAATTATTCAGATTTATTAAAGATAAAGTATCTTTCTTTTTATATCTCTATCACTTAATTTAATCTGTAAATACTTATACTATCTGAGATAAAATTATAAGTTAAAGTTATTAAAATTATAGAGAAATAAGGAATAAAGAAACTTTAGTAGTAAAAAAAGAGAAGATCTAGACTAAAAAAAAGAAATAATTAAATAAATATAATAACTAAAATATAGGTTTATAAATATTATCTAAAATAAAGTTTCTATTATTATTATTATATATATATTATTAAATTATTATATCTTAATATTAAATTTTTAAAGATAGTATTATTATCAAGATCTAGACTTTAAATTTAGAATCCTAAAATATCTTCTCTACTATATATTTAATACTTAATAGGTATTCTTTTTATTAAGTTATTAATCCTACTAAAATATTATTATTAATCTCACTTAGAACTATAAGTTTTTCCTCCTCTTCTTCTTCTTCCTTTTTATTAGTTATAAGCTCTCTCTAGACTGAGAAAACTTTTACTAATTCTTTCTCTAGATTAGATCTACAAATATCTAAATCTAAAAGTTCCTAATATTCTTAAGGAGTTTATATAAATTTCCTTAATTTATTTCCTCTATATATTACTCTAGTAATTTCCTCTCTAAATAAAATTTTAAGTTTATAATAAGAAGTATTAAGTACTCTTAAATAAATTTAAAAGAAGCCTATCTATCTATATTTAAACTTTCTATCTAAAGATTTATTAATTATTTACTTAATAGTATAAACTAAAACTATATTATTAGGTTTTAGTTATTTATTCTGTAATATATTCCCTCTTTATTTATTAAAACTCTCTCCTACTTTCTTATATTAATTAGCTATTATTACTACTACTTTCTCTCTATCCTTATCTAATTATATAAAAATATAAATTCTTATATTTATTTCTTTTTTTAATATTATTACTAATATTTAGTTTAATATTCTCTATATTAGTATAAGTATTTTAATAAATATAACTACTTTATATTTATATTTTAAATAGAATAATATAAACTCTATTAATATTCTAACTATTATTTAGTCTGTAAATAAGGTAGCTAGCAGAAGGAGTTAGGAATCTTTATTATTATTACTTTATAGTTATACTGATAGTATATAAGTAATTAGTTAATATCTAACTTTAATTACTCTATTAGCCTATAAGTTATAGACTAAGGTAATTTTATATTTTAGGCTATATTACTTATTAAACTTAATAATATACTTCTTATTTTCTAGCTTTCTATCTACTATAAGGACTCTATAAAAACTATAGTATATAATAACCTCTTCCTATAGAAATTTCATAATTACTTTTAAAGTAGGTTATAGAAGCTATTAAGCTTCCAGCTAGTCTATAAATATATCTCTAGCTTTAATAAGATACTATTTTCCCACTCTCTAGATATTTAAGTAGATATAGTTAAATAGAAATTCCTAAGGAGTAGTAAAACTATAGAGATCTCCTATTCTATATACTCTTAATATCTAATAATCTAAATAATATTCCACTACCTCTTATATATCTTTATATATATTAAGCTAATAGTATTAATTAGCTAATTTCTTATAGATAGCTTCTTATTCTTAATAGCTACTCTTATAATATATAGTTACTATTAATTATCTCTATAGTTCTTCCCTATTAGTAATATATTAAGAAGTTATATAAAATAGTATTAGTTAGGTGAATAGTAGCTTATCTTATAATTAGAATATTAAAACCTTCTACCTAAAAGCTCTAAATTAGTTAGGATTAATCCTAAGTAGCTTCTTTAGTATTAATAAGTAATAAACTATTTACCTAGTCTCTCTTAACTAAGTTTACAAATAGTTTAATATTACTACTAGAAGTATTAAGATTTTATTTATTTAGCTGATTCTATCTATTATAACTTCTAAGTTGAATATTTCTTTAATATATTAATTATTTCCTATAGTATATATCCTTTCGAAAAAGCTTCTAGTTACTATATTTATAAAGAAGATCTATATATTAATCTAGTTATTAATATTACCCTCTCCTTACTTATTATCTTAGTTAGATAGCCTAGATAGTTTTCATAAAAAATTGTTAGCTATAAAGTTAACTACCCTACTAATATACTTAATCTTAAAGTTAAATATTCTAATCTAAAATATCTAACGAATTACTAATATTTCTAGTAAGTTAGAAGTAGTATTATTAAACTAAGTAATAAGAATTTTAATATTAGTCTCTAATAAGAAATATTACTTATAGAGATAGTTTCTTAAATGTTTCAGTATCTTTAATATTCCTTAAAGCTTTTTCTTATTAGTGTTATAGTTAAGTTCTATACTTATAAATAAGCTATTTTTAAAGTAAGTAATAATTTATCTTTACTTAATAAATTATCTAAATATAGCTTCCTAATTAGTATTACTAATATCTACTACTAAGTATATTTAGTTACCTATAAGGCTGTAGTTAATAAATATAAGTATAAGAAAGCTATAAAGTTTATTTCTAAGTTATTCTATAGTAGTGATTTATTTTTATTCCTATTAAAAAAGAATATTCTTCTTCAGTAAGTTATTAAGTAACCTTACTATAGTAGAATAGTTTTAAACCTATCCTTAATGAAATACTGTAATACTGAGGAAAGATTATACTTCTAATATACTACTATAGTATTTCTATTCCTTAATCTTTATAATCTTTAACTCCTTAGACTATCTTCTGTAAATTCTATAAATATAACTAACTATTATAATTATCTATTATATTTATTAGAATTTTATAACTATAATTATATATCCTGTAAGTTTAATATTTACTAAAACTTTATTAATATTCTAGATATATATTACAGACTTAAGCCTTAGGGCTTGTGTGGCATACAGCTATTAGAGCCTTACACAGCTGCCACACCTACAGTCTAGTGAAGAGTTTTCACTCTAGGTGTAAACTTTTTAAGTTTATTATAAACCTATTTAGGCATTATTAAGATCCCTCTTATAGCTAGCTTTTAATATTAATAAACTTCCTATCTAGATTTAACTTAGTAGTAGTTAGTAAACTAATCGAACGACAGTAGACACTAAAATAATAGTAGATAATAATAATATAGATCCTAATATAGGGAATCCTACTAACTAGTAGTAACTAGTAGACTAAACTGCAACTAAAAACCAGACTTTTTAAGAGGCTTTTATAAAGTTCTAATAGAATTAAGTAACTTTTATATAGATAATATAGATAATATAAATTTCCCACGCTAAGTAAAAACTTCTTCTGATAGGTATCCTCTTTAATAGTAATACTCTCTACTTCCTAACCTAGAGGATAATAATTTAGTATAAGTTTATAGTTAACTAGCTTTTTATTAGAAGACTAGAAGATTTTTAGTAGTTCCTATAAATTAACTTCTCACTAAAAGTTTAGATATAAATTAGTAACTTCTCTATAACCTAGAAGTTTATATATAAATAGAATATTAATATATTCCTCTAATACCTTACTAACTATTATGAGAATCCCCACTATAGCATCTAGGCTCTAGAGAAGATCTAATATATCTAATAGAAACTAAAATAAATATTCACTAAATTCTTTATTAAGTTTAAATTAGCTTTAAGATAGGCTAGAAAGTATATCTAGTTAGGTAATATTTAGCTTAATTACCTCTACCTAACTTTCTTATATAGAATCTATATAACTACTATTAGCTGTAAGATTAGCCAGACAGACTACTATATTATAGTCTAGTATTACTATATAATTACTATAAACTTAAAGATCCTTAATATAGAGTTATAAAATTAAAACTAATCCTAACTCTAACTGTAAGTAAAGCTAATAGTTAACCAGAATAGGGATATATTAATAATAAGTATAGAGGCTATATAAGTTACTTTAATGCTAATATAATACTATAATATTACTAATACTCCTTACTAGGGGGAGCTTAGTAATAATAATATTATAATAAGTAGGCTGCAGTAGTAAGCTACAGTAGATATATAGAAAGCTTAGTAGGTAGACTTAGCTACCCTTTAGGCTTATATATAAACTGACACTTATATTTATTATAGTATTAAAAACTATTTTATTACTAAATACTAGCTGTATCCTACTTACCTACTAATAGCTTTAAATACTAACATTTAGACTATTTAGATAGATAAAGAGATTATAGATAATAAGGGAAACATTTAACTTTCTAGAAAAAACTCCCTAGGGGGCAGAGTAATATAACTACTAATAATACTACTATAGTAATAAATAAAACTAGGGAAATATAGAGCTAAATAGATAAATTATCTTTCTTAGTCTCTATATTAATAAATAATAAATTCTTTATCTCTATCTAAATTAATAATAATTATAATTATTATAGAGTAGTTAATAAGGATTTTATATTATAGTATAACTTCATATTTATTAATTTACTATAGTCTTACTAGCTAAATATTATCCTGAATATTAACTGGAATATAGAAATTACTAAGATAGTTAAGATTCAGATTAACTTTAATAGCTAGGTATCTAAAGCTTTATTTTATATTATACTTAGGATAGTATAATTAGTTATCCTAGGGAAGCTATAATTATAATATTATTAGGTAGTTTTAAACTCTATAAAGAATAAGATAAAGATAGATTTAGTTAGTAATTTTATAATATAGGCTATTAGTAATAAGCTAAAGAGTAAGTTTATTAAGAGTTTTACTAACCTTATTAAGCTACTAACTTTAATATCTTTAAGGCTAAAGTAAGGAGGATATAAATAGCTAAGAACTAACTAATTATAAATTAATATAGCCTTTACAGCTATACTACTAATAATACTAAAGTAGGAAATACTAATTTTACTAGCTATTTATATCTCTTTTATAGATCTATTTAATAAAGAGAAGGTTTCTAACTTTCTATTATACTAGGGGATATATAACTACTATATTTATCTAAAGAAGAATCTAGATAGGATAGAGTTAAACTTCCTATAGGGATCTCTTTATAATATACTAAAAGAGTATCTCCTTAAAGTTTATTACTAAATTACTAACCTAATAGATAAGGATTAGATTTAAATTAGTTTCTTAGTAGTAGAGATATCTATCCTCCTAATAAAGAAGCTAGAAGGAAAATAATATTTCTATATTAACTATTAGGCTTTTAATACTATTAATTATTATAATTACTACTCTTTACTATTAATCAAGAAAACTCTATACTTATTAATTAGAATTATATAGTTTATAAAAATTAATATCTAAATAGTATTCTATAAGATCTATATTATAGAAAGAGATAAATATAAAACTATATTCTAAATATAGTTTAGTTTATTTAAATAGCTTATTATACTATTTAGGTTAATAAGTATACTTACTATATTTTAGTAATATATTAATAGGATACTTTAAGAAATACTAAATAACTTTATTATAATTTACTTTAATAATATTCTTATCTATAGTTATAGATTAAAAAGTAACTATAAGGTTAAGATTATCTAGATCCTTAAGTAGCTACAGGAGGTTAGTTTATATCTAGATCTAGAGAAATATAAATTCTCAGTAAAGAAAATAAAATACATTAAGTTTATTATTAAGGTAGAGAAGGATATCTATTATAATCCTGAGAAGGTTAAGATTATTAAGAAGTAGGAGGAGCTTAGGAATATTTAGAGTATCTAAAGTTTCCTTAGTTTTGCGAATTTCTATTATAATTTAGTAAATAACTTCTTAAATCTGATAGAATCTCTTACCTAATTAATATAGGAAAATATTTTATTCTACTGGGATAAAATATACTAAGAGGTATTTAAAATATTTAAATTAGTATTTATTTTGAAACTAATTATAATCTAGTGGGATCCTGAGAGGCTTATAATAATTAAGATTAACTATTTAGAAATAACCCTAAAGGGTTATTTTTTACAGAAGGATAAAGAGAATACACTCTAATTAGTAACTTACTACTCAGTTTAGTTAACTTAAGTATAATAAAACTATATAATTTATAATAAGAAACTATTAACTATTATATCTTACTTAAAGATATAATTAGTAAAATTATAAAATATTATAGAATCTTTTACTATCTTTTCTAATTATAAAACTTTAGAGTATTTTATAAGCTTAAAATCTATTTTAGAGAGATAAGTTAGGTAAGTAAAGATCCTATTAGAATTTAGTTTTATTCTAGAATATTATCTAAGCTACCTTATAGTATATTTAAATATCCTATTATAGTAAAGTTAGGATAATATTATAAAATTATAATTACTAATATAGATCCTCCAGCCTATTTGAATTAATATTAAAAATATAGTAAAGCTCTCCTAAATAGTCCTAATTAGAGTTACTAAAACTAAGGAGGAGGATTTAGAGGCTATACTGAAAAAGATATATTACTAATAAAATACTAGTAAATTACTAGATATATATTATATAGATACTATAGTAGGAAAAGTATACTACTAATAAGCTACTAATAGATTACTAAATAAATATACTATTTTTAAGGATACTATACTACCTACTTTATAGAACTAAGAGACTATAATAATATTAATATATTAAATTTACCTTAAGGTAGTTTAGTAAGTATTAAGGATATTCTTACTTATAATAAATATAAGGATATAAATAGCTAACTACTTAGTGGGACTTAATAGAACGTTACTATACTAAAGTTAAATCTGGATTCTAGAATATAAATTACTAATAATTATAATCTTTTAGATAGTTTATAACTTCCTTATTCTTAGTTACTTAAATATTAACTTAATATTTATAACTTTCTCGCGAGATTAGTATTAAGATAGAATATTAAGGGATATTAAATAGTTTATATAAGTATATAATATCTACTACTATTGATATAAAAGCTAGTAATATTATTAGGAACTTTTATAGTTTCTCCTAATTCCTAATTAGTTTTAATTCTAGATCTCTATTAATTTTATAATAGAATTATTATCTTTAAGGAATAAAGACTCTAGGTTCCTTATAGTTATTATAGACTAATTATCTAAATATATCTAACTTAAGGTAATAATATTAATATCTATAGAAGTATATATAGAGTATTTCTAGGATACCTAATAGTAGTTCTATAGATTCCCTATATTAATTATTACTAATTATAGTTCAGACTGAGTGGGTATTTTTTAGTTAATATTATATTAACTTATAGGGATATAATAACTATTCTTAATATTATTCTATCTCTAGATAGATAGTGGAATAGAATAGGTAATACTAGAGATCTAAACTTTCCTATAGATATATATTACTTTCTTATAGCTAGACTAATTATTATTTATTATTATATATTAACTAATATTAAATAATAGGAATTCTTCTATTATAGGAGTGAATTCTAATAAGTTTCTAAATAATTTTAAAATAATATTAATTCTATCCCTTCAGATTAAGAGCTACTCTACTCTCTTAGACTCTAGGAGAGCTTGAATATTCCTCACCCACCTTAAGGAAAATATTACCCTTACCTAGGCGGTAATAATATATATATAGTAGCGTAATAAGATAGATATAAACTAGAGGTAATAAGTAGTAGAGAAATTCCAGGTAAGTAATAAAATTTAGCTTTCATTATATTATATTAAGATAAACTAGCTAAATAAGAAGCTTAACTAAATAGCCTATAAATACTATATTATTAATATACTAAGCTTACTTAATATTATACTTAATATCCTAGTAAGTATATATTCTATATTTTATATTAACTTTATTAAATAGGCTGGAAATAATATTTTACTCTTACAGTAATATATAGATATCTATCCTAATTCTATCTTAATACTAGTAAAGAAAGATAGAGAAATATAGAAAAAATATAAAGTAGAGAAAATCCTTACTATAAAGAATACCTCAGGATAAGAATATAGCTAAAATATATTAGTAAAATAGAAGGAATATAATATTCTAATATAGAACCTACTAGAAAGCTTTATTAATAATAAGGTAATATTATATTTTAAGTTATAACATAGAGATATTATAGAAAATAATAGGCTAAAGTTAATTTACTAATAATAAAAAGCTATATAAGCTATAAGCTAGAGACTCTAATAAATATAATAAACTACTAAACTATAGCTTAAAAGTTTACTTATGATTACTAAAAATATTATTATCCTCCTATATCTCCTTCTCCTCCTCGTTACTTTTAATAGTAATTAGGAGCTCCTCCTCACAACTAGAGTATTAGAGCTAGAGGCGGATAGCGGCAATAGTATAATTACGATAAATAGGAGAACTATTTTCAGTAAGGCTGAGGATATAGCTATAGTAGTAATAGGGGATACTTTAAGTATTAGAATATATTATAATATTCTACTATAGAATATTAGTTTAATAAAAGAAGAAGGGAAGGGGGAAGATAACTTACTATTATTTATATATTATTAGTGAGGTTAGTAGTAAACTACTGGGAGTTAAAGAAAGAAGTGGGAATGAGGATATTTTTACTATAGGCGGAGGGGGTTATAAGTACGGCAGTAATATATACTGGGGGCTCCTACTAAGTATAATAGAGGTACTTATTATAATATTAGACTGTAGTAGAGAAAGTAGCTAATAAGATAAAGATATAATAACTTTTAGAGCTATTTATATTAGTAGAAACTATATTCTCTATGAGGATAGTTTAGTCTATAGTAATTAAATTATTAATTTAGTAACTAGTAGTATAAAGTTTAGTATTTACAGTAAAGAGGTTGTGACTCTATTTATACTTACTTTTTATTACGAAATATTAATAGTAGGAGAAGCTACTACTAGATATATAGAATTATAACTTCCTAATATAATTCTACTTAATATAATATAGAAAGTAGATAGAGGGGACTAACTGGAGGGGGAAATTAGACTTATTATTAGAATTACTTTTAATAATATAACTACTATAAATATAAAGGGGAGGAAGCTTAGGGGGGTTATTTGGGGGACTAGTAGTAGTAGATATAATATTAGTAATAGGGAAGGAGGGTAGAGTTATAGTAATTTAGTAGTATTAGGGTGGATATAGAAAGGGGGAGTTAGGTTATATATTAAAGGGAGGAAAGATATAGAAGGTAGAGAAGAGGAAAGTTTATTTTATAGCTATAAGGAAGAATCAGTTAAGATACTAAATTACTTAATTACTAATCTAGATATAGAGTAACTTGATTTTTATTATTAGTTACACTATTTAATATTAGAGGTATATCAGGAAAGTATAGTAGTGGCTGATTTTTACTACCAGCTGGAGGTTAATATATAACTGAGTAAGCTTAAGGCTTACGATAGTTATTATTACTATAGTAACAGAAGGGGGGATTAGTAGGAAGTATATTATAAACCTAAACCTTAGAGCTTATATAGTATATAGCTATTAAAGCCCCACACAGCTGCCACACCTATAATCTAGTAAAGAGTTTTCACCCTAGATATAAACTCTTTAAGTTTATTATAAACCTATTTAGATACTACTGAGATCCTTCTTATAGCTAGCCTCTAATAATATATTCTAGAATATATCTATAAATACTAAGATAATATAAATTATCTTCTTTATTATAAGTTAGTATTAACTTTTTAATTATAATATTATTTAAGAAGGTTTTATAGTAATAAGGAAATAAATTATAAAAGATCCTTATTATAATTCTTATAAACTATATAACTAAGTTTATACCTCCTATTAGAAAGATATAATATTAGAGAAGTCTAAATAATATAGTGAATATTATTAAGTTTCTACTTTTAGGGTCTAAGGGAATTTAGTTATATCTAGAAAAGATATCTAAAAGTAATAATAATTTATATATACTAAAGTCTTCTGAAAATTTATTAGCCTCTAGAGGAAACTCTATATCTTAAATAGTAACTATATTAAATTTTATTACTAAGTTAATTAGTTATATCTTACTATCTTTCTTCTATACTAAGAAGAATAGGTTCCTATAGGTAGTATAGTTATATTCTAGTATATTATTCTGAATATATACTCTCAGGATCTTAAGAATATCCTCTATTAGGTTTTTTAGGATAGGAATTAACTTAGTCTACTATACTTTATAAGGAATTATCTTAATTATCTGAGGTAGTATAATAGAATTTAGTATTTTTCTATAATAACTAAAATTCCAGATTAGTATTCTCTCTCTTATTTTTAAGATCTCTATTAGAAGCTCTTTCTCTAAAGTATATAGATAACTAAATCTATCTAGAATTAAGTATAATCTCTCTAATATCAAGTATTCTTTAGAGTAAATATTTAAAAACTTTAGTGTGATTATATCTGCGAATTAGGCTGTAAAGTTATTAGTAATATTCTTTTTCGCTTCTTTCTATACTTTTAACTTCTATTCTAAATTACTTTCTAATATTAACCTATCTAATAGTATATTATCTATAAGCTAGACTTTTTTATCTTTTATTTTATATATAATATTAATATTTTCTATAGGTCTATTCTGGATATTAGTTACTACTACTTCTTCTTACTATATTTCCCTTCTCTTTTTAAAAATAGTATTTACTACTTCTATTATATTTTATTTCTTATAATAGAATTTCCTCTCTATCTCTTAAAATCTTTTATATATATTTATTATTTATATCTTAGGAGTCTGTGAAAACTATAAGGATACTATTTTTTATAGGATAAACACTCTAGATTATAATTTCCTAGAGATATAATAATATTATAAATTTCTTCTATCTTTAGTTTAATTACCTTTTAGATTAAAACTTCTAAAATTACTTTAAATTCTTTATTAGTTTTATCTTCTACTATTATTATTTTTTTATTATTATCTAATAATTTGTTAATATCTTTTAGTATATTAAATTTTAGTAGTAGAAGTAGCCTCTAAGGGTTAGAGTCTATTTTATTTACTACTTCACGCTAGCTTTCTTCTCCTATATTTTATTCGCTAACTGCTAATTTACAGATCTTAATAGTAGCTTCTAGTTTCCCTCTCCTATAGAAAGAGGAAGAAAATATATATACTAAATATAGTTAAAATTTAAAGAATCCAGCATAATATCCTGAAACTTAGCAGTTAAGTTATATATATAAAATAATAATAGAATATTCAGTTAAACACTCCCAGACTAAATCTAGCTAACTATCTAGTTTAGAGTATACTAAAGTATTATATATATCTTAATAATAAATAGTATATTCAGAACTAAATGTTTTATAATAATCTCTTATAGCGTAATATATAACTTTATATTAGGGATATAATAATCCCTAATATAGATATTCTCTATTATTACTCCTTAGAAGTCTGTAGTATATTTAATATCTATAATACCTTATCATCTTAAGTGTGTAAATATAATATATCTAAATAGATTAGCTTTCTAAATATAATCCTTGGAGATAATATTAATTACTAATTTAGTATTAATAATTCCTTAAATTTTTAGGTTCTATAGATCTATAAATTAAATATTAACCTAGAAGTAAGTTATTATAAAATTATAAACTATAGCGAGATTTATAATTATACTCTTTATAATTTTAACTAACTTTATTATAGTATTTATAACTTTAATATCTATATTATAGACTTAGGTGACTAATATTAATTAAGTCTGTAAATTAGATAATAAAACTATTAGCGTATCTTTCTTATTATTAGACTGTAGTTTCATTAGTTTAGTAATATACTAATAGTTTTATTAATTAATCTATACTTAAATTACGCTCTCTTTATTACTCACTTTATTAAATATATCTATAAATTCCTCCTCAGTTAAAATAAAAACCTCCTTTGTCTGCTAGTTCTTTTAGTAATTTTTTACGACTGACTAAGTATATTTATGGCTAACTTAAGTATATACTAACTAGGCTTTTTAAAGTAGATCTTTAGGAACTAAGACTTACCTCTCTATTTTCTTAAAATAAATATAATAAGTAAGAGTTTAATTATTAATATCTATTAGTAGTATAGTAAAAACTAGTTACTTAGGTATTTATTTAGCAGAAAGTATTCCCTAAGGAACCTTCCCTGCAGTTAGTATTAGCTTATTATCTTAGTTTAGTTTAATAACCCTTAGCTCTAGCTGAGAAAAGCTAGCTTAGTATCCTTTATTAGTTAAACCTGCGAATAATTTCCGTTAAGATTTACAATAGTAATAGGATATAAATCTTATAGAGGTTAGCTTTAATCTATCTGTAGTTATAATATCCTTAGTTACTACTTTAGATTTATCCTCAAATATAGTAATATAAATAAGGTTAGGAATTATAATATTAAATATAATATAAACTTCCTCTATTTATTTCTTTTACTAATATTTAGTGAACTGCTTATTAGCTTCTGTAATTAAAGTTTACTATCTTATATAATCCTGAATAAACTCTGTAAATTTAGAGAATAATTATAATCTGATTTTGTTAGCTTCCTTAGCTTCCTTTGGGAAAACCTAAGGTCTCTAGGTAATATAGAATAAGATTGTTTTTCTGTCTAGCTAATCCTTCTAGTATCCTTTATTAATAATACTATCTTATACTAATATCACTTTATCGCTCTAGTAGCTAATATAATAAACGCCTTTTCTGTAGAAATAAATACTATAAGTTTAATAGACTATTATAACTTTATAAGTTATTATATAATATCCTAACTGTCTATACTACTAATAGTTTATATTATCTATAGGCTAATACTGGGGATAGAAGCAGTTAAAAAGTAATATCTAACTACTATAAATCCCACTTATTCTATATTAAAGTTTTCTAAAATTACTACCTCTATAGACCTACAAATCAGTTATATAAGAAAAATAGGTAGAACTTAGTTTAATTAATATAGTGTAAGTTTTTATATATACTAATAACTTATTCCGCCACCTGATAATACTATAGATTACTAACGTCTAATTATTTATAGAGAGGTTAATACTATTAACCTGAAGTTTTTTAAAAATATCTACTAGTTTCTCCACTCCTATAGTAATACTTTTTTTAACTGTTTTTATTTTCTTAAGTATTTAAACTACCTTAAGTTTTATTAAAATTGTTTTTAATAAACTTAGAGAGAGAACTTTAGGAATTAATATTTTCAGCTAGCTTATAAGTTATTTTATTAAAGTCTAGTTTTTTCCCCACTATATAAATATTACTTTAAAAATCTTCTAGTCTATATTAATAAGCTTATAGAATTTACAGTGAAGATTTTAGATTATTTCCCTTAGTATTCTAGAAGGTACTCTATATATAGTAATATATATTAGCTTCTAGTTAGGTAGCTTAAGGTTTCCTTAAGTAGCAGTATAGATCTAGAGGTTATTAATTATAATTAGTAGAAATATAATTCCTACTAAATTATTTTCCTTTAGTAAATTTCTAATTATAAAAACTTTCAGCTTCTTATTAGAATTTTAATTAGCTATTAAATCTGTAAATCTATATATAGTTAAAAATATTTCTTTTATTTCTATCTTAATAATTTTACTTATTAGGATTAATACTATAGCTTTCTTAAGGCGTAAAGTATAATATATATAAACTTTCTTAATTATATTAACTTTAAGTTTATAGAAAAAGCTTACTAATAATTTAAATTTATCTAGAAAATTAGAAATATTATTACTAATAAACTTAGAAGCTCCTTCAGACTAAAGAAATATAATAACTATAGTAAGTTAAATTTAGAGTATTTTTATTAGTATTAAGTAATTAGCTACAGTTAGGATATAATTTATTAAGAAAGTTATAAAGATATTTATAGATATATTATCTTTTCCTAATAGAATTTTAACTTAAGATCCTAAAGATAGATTCTTAGTTAGATTATTATATTAAGAATAAACTGAAAGAATATCACCTGAATTTTCTAAGATATTTAGAGCTGAAGGTTAAATATTTTTAAATGCTAGGCCTGAAAAGACAGTAGTAGCTAATACTGCAAAAGAAACTTTAGTATTAAGTTTAATATAATTATTATCCTTATTCTAAACTATCTTACCTAAATTATATTATATTATAAAATTATTATAGTAAGTAATAATAATAATATTCTAATTACTTATTATTAATAAGAATAGTAGATAAGACTATCTATATAAGATCTTTTACTATCCTTCTATCTTTATAGTATAATATTTCAATTTAATTCTATATAAAGCTACTAGTTAATCTTCCTAAAAACC